>KN838620.1:82817-105178 GCA_000827195.1 Laccaria amethystina LaAM-08-1 | reverse complement strand
AGGGAGGTGGAATGCCGAAGATCACGTGGTGTCCGGTTACTTTTGTCAGCCACGAGTATTTGGCCATGTTTACTTCCTTGCACCTGTTACAAAACATGCTTGTGAGATGTTCTTGCAAGTAATGTACAAAAATATACATGCAAATAGTTCTAGGACCTTGTATGCAGTGTTTTATAATGTTTTCAGAAGGTTTGAAATTACATAGCAGCTCTGAAGTTCAGTCAAGTTAAAAGCATGGCTTAGCCCAATCTAACTGGCTCTGAGCTGGAGCTGATTTATTGGTGCAGATGGCTTAAATAAAAGCCCAGCTCAACAGCTCATGGCTCCAGAGCTGAGCCATTGACATCACTATGGATAGCTGGATACATCAATAAGTTACTCTAACACATGAAGCAGGAGATATACTTACCAACTAACACACAAGTCCTTGTTGTTAGAATGACAAGGTGACAATGTCCTTGGATATCCTTTCCCCATGTGCCTTCCCTCTCCATTTCTTCACCTAAACTCCTTGTCTACAATTTATTCACAATCCCATTAGTTTGTATTCAATTATCACTCATTATACATACCTTGCACACATCCAAATGTAATGTGTGCCTTTAGTTACTCCATAGTAGATAAATAGTCTACTCTATGTAGTCACACCTCAGTTGTTTGGCTTACCTGCACAAACACTGAGGTGATTACTCTTTCTTACTTTCTCCTTTACATTACTGATTCATTTGTAGTCTATGTTGTATATGTTTAGGTGAATCATATAGTCGTTTGGCTTACCTGTGCAAACACTGAGTCTATGTTGTATACATTTAACTAATCTCATACTCATTGCTGTGGTTTTTAATATCTGAATCACTTCCTCACCCACCTTGCTCTGAGGGACTGGAGTTGATGTTGAACCTAAGTATACAAGTACATTTGAGGTATAGGCAGCTGGAATTGCACTTCTCACTCCAACAGCAGTGCTTCTGGAAATCTCCATTCTGATTCAAACTTTGCTTTTGCCTTTCCCAAAGAGATCTGCAAGTGCAACACCAAACTGATGGTCATTCTGAATTAACAGTGCACCTCCTTTACTGCCACTAGATAAAGTTGTCCAGATGAAGTGAAAAGGACAGGGTCTGGGAATGAGCCTGGACCAGTCCATCAAATTTTGAAATTTGGGCCTGAGTGAACTCTAGGGTGAGCAAAGCCATGGATCTTCAAAATGGCCTTGATGACATCAATGCAGCTGGTTGCATTGGGACTGATGGTGTTCATCTTTGTAGTCCATCTTTTTAGTCCTGCCCATCTTTGGTGCAGCCTTTCCACAACTGGTTGAGGGTGCTGCACCAATGAGATGAACAAGGGTGATGTTCATGAGATGCCTGACTAGAGTGGGTGCTGATAAAAATGGATATCAGAGGGAAATACATAACCAGGGTGAATCAATGCACAAGTTTCCCCAATAGCATTCCTATAATAGTTGTTACTTCCATTGACCAGAGAAGGCATGAGTGGTGCTGGTCAATTGCATTGGGTTAGTGTTGGAGTAACTTGAGCAAGTTGCTGATTGTACTCCATATGTGGAGTGACACTGGCTGCAAGGAGTGCATGATTGAGCTCTTCACTAAAGCAGCAAAAGCAACTTGGATTGACACCACCATCAATCACCAGAATACTTGATGCATTTGTTTGCTAAGTCCAAGGGGGGAAGCACAATTTTAATTTAATATATTGTGTTGATTTTTTTTGTAAGGCCACCATGACTGAACTAACCAACCAGGCATGGGAATAACCTTCCATAGATTCCATAAATAGGTGAATGTGACATCCCTCAAGTTGGGCATTGTGCCAGCCTGCCATCTAATCTGGGAACCCAAGATCCATGAAGCTTGATAGGCTTCATGAGGAGCTGGGCTGTAGATACTGATGGTCATCTCCTTCTTCTTCTTTTGCTTGTTCTCAGTAAATTGTAGTCGTTTTGAAGACCAGCTGTGCCTAAATGGACAGGTGTCTTGCAATGTGGACAGATAATGGTTTTATTGTTTTGAATATCATCCTCAGTCTATATCATACATCAGGCTTCTTAAAATGAATCATTATCCTATCTGCAAATAGCACACACTCTAGGAAATATCTTGCTTGGCAAGTGACAACAGTATCTGAAATGCCTCAGAGAGCACACCAGTCTAATCTGAGCTCATCCAGCCAATAAATTACCCAAAATTGGTACTATATATGTTCACAATGTGCATATGAGTCAAGATATGCAGAGTTGACTTTTCATGTCATTCATACACTCCTTGAATCACACAAAAACTCTGCAAGAAGTACTTTATATTCTAACTAAACCTGTGTGTATTTTTTGAAAGGGCAGGAGCAAGGGAATGACACAAAAAGTGAAGTCTGCATATCCTGATTCATATGCACATCATGACCATGAATAGTACATAAAATTTTTGAAAAATTAACAGCCTGCCAGCCAGACCAACCCCATATGGCAAATTCAACCCCCTTGGCTAAGTCAAAAAGTTGAGAGGAGCTGCTGAACACCTGCATTTTAACATTATTTGTAAAGATAACCAAAGTTCAGAATTTTCAAATAACACAATTCTTCCTAGATGTGAAGAGAACTGTAATAAAATCTTACTTTTCTTGAGAGATTTTGCTGCACTTTCTGTAAAAGAACCTCAATGAGGCATAAACATCAGGGGTTCTGTAAAGAGAAACATAAACAAGAATATCAAGTTATCTTATCAAAACTATGTACACATATACTTGCATTACAAAGACAGGGTACAGTCTGACATTGTACTTTTTGAACTATAGAATCTGGATATCTGGGCAAGAATAAGATATTGACATAGGTGAGTGGCATACTACTTTGAACTTTTGAACTACTGAGTCAGTCTCATTTACTCTCATCAAAGATATATAAAATGTCAAGAGATATATGAAGTGCATCATGGTCTCCATGTCTCCATGGCAGGTATTGTTTGCACATTATCAGTCTGAATCATAGTCTAAACCATAATTTGCACCATCTGCACCATGGTCTGCATCATCTGCATTGTCCTCTGACTCACAGTCTGAAATTTCATGATCTATTTCAACATCTTGATTGGTTTTGTTTGCACTGGTCCATTCAGAGATCTTGGATTTGACTTTCCAAAATCCTTTCTTCACTTCAGATGAAACTTGATCTGAAAAAAAAAAAAAATGAGTTCATCACATTTCAGAGTGGTTAGTTATTATCACCTTTCAATTGGTTGGGAAGCCCTTTCAAAGAACTTTCAACTTCTTCTGTGAGAGGATGGGTATCACCCAAAACATTCCTTTGGTGTCGAAGAGCCCTTGTAAATAGAACCACTGCTTTAACTTTATTTGACTGGCTCTTAAGAGTCTTGGCCAGCTCAATCATGCTTTTGATTGAAGATGGATGTGTCTTTCCAAGAATTTTCCTCCTCTCACTAAGCACATGCCTTTGAATTTCCTCTGCATCTTGATAATTTCCCATGCTGTAGTATGTACTGGCAAGATCTTCCTGGGCTACCATAAGTTCATGTGCATCCTCTGCTGGAAGGAGCATCTTTGTGGCATCAAGTACCTGAACCTGCAATTTTTTAGCCTCTGTATATTTTCCCAGGCCATGATATGTTCTTGCAAGATCTCCCAGAGCAATCAGAGTTTGTAAATGTTCTTCTCCATGAATTCTCTTTCTCATGTCAAGCACTTGAACATTGAGCAGCTCTGCCTCAGTATACTTTTCCAAGCTATTCTTTGTTGCAGCAAGATCTCTCATGGTGTTGATTGTCTGTGAATGTTCTTCTCCAAGAATTCTCTTACTGATATCAAGTATTTGGTTCTGAAGGCTTTCTGCCTCCATATACTTTCCAAGAATGGAGTGGGTGTTGGCAAGATGTATCATGGCAGTAATTGTAAGTGAATGCTCCACTCCAAGACTTTTCTGTCTTCCACTAAGTACCTCACTATTCAGTTTGTCTGCCCCTTTATATTTTCTCAAATGATACAGTGTAGTTGCAAGGTCTGTCATAGATGATAATGTCTTTGGATGGTCATTTCCAAAAACTTTCTTTTTCAGTTCATATACTTGGGTTCGCAATTTTCGTACTTCAGTATGTTTTTTTTGATCATGGTAGATAATCGCAAGACTTTCCATGGCAGTGATTGTATCAATATGTTCTTCACCATGAGCCTTTGCCAATCCTTTCAACACTGGAAACTGCAACTTTTCTGCTTCAGAATGTTTTCCCAGACTATGATATGTGGCAGCAAGATCTCCCATAGCAGTGAGTGTATCTGGATCTTTTTCTCCACAAATTTTCTTTCTTGCATCTATTACTTGAATTTGTAATTCTTGTGCTTCAGCATACCTTCCCAGCTTGTGATATGCTTTTGCAAGATTTGCTTGGGCCTTGATTGTGAGGTCATTCTCTTCACCTAAAAACCTCTTTCTCATGTCAAGAACTTGAATATTCAGCTGCTCTGCCTCATTGTATTTCCCCAATTGGTAGCATGTAAGAGAGAGATCTTCCATAGAGGAAATAGTGTCAGAATGTTCTTTTCCATGAACTTTCTTGTTTTGATCAAAAACTTGAATATTTAGCTTCTCTGCTTCTGTATATTTCTCTTGAATGTAATATGTACCAGCTAGCTTTGCCATTGCAGCCATTGTTTGTGGATGTTCTTCACCAAGAAGCCTCTTGTTAAGGTCAAGGAACTGAATATTGAGCTGCTCTGCCTTCACAAATTCTTTTAAGTGGTGGTATGTGTTGGAAAGTTTTCCCATAGCAGTAATTGTGTACTGATGTTCTTCCCCATGAGATTTCTTTCTTTCTTCAAATATTTTGATGTTCAACTCATGGGCCTCTTTAAATTTTCCCATACAGAAATAAGCCTTTGCAAGATGTCCCATTGCACATTCACCACTGTAGTAGGGTACTTGTACTTTAGCCTTTTTGCTGTACTGATAGATTGCTTTTAGATGTAATGCCAAAGTATTCCAGAAAGTGTCAGGCTGACTTTCTGATTGTTTCGCAAAGGAGCCAATCAAAATTTCATATCCTTTTAAGAAGTAGCTCTGCTGCTCCTGAGGAGTCATTCTGTCTCTACTCCAGGCATGAACAATTGGATGCATGGAATACAGGCGATCTTCACTTCGTTTGATCAATGACAAGGACACCAACAGTTTTACTCCTTCATGAAATATAAATGAATCCCATTTCCCTGCTTCATTCAAAGTAAGCAGTGTATGCTCCAGTGAAGAACTTTGTGACAGAAGCCCAGAGTCCAACATATTTTCTTTGGCTTTCTGGATTGAATTCTCAGCAGCATATTGAAAGATTTCCTCAGTGATATCATCAGAATCATAAAATGCAAAGATAGCCAGAATAAGAATTGCACTCTGTGCTGCTTGAGCAGTAGGACTAGTAGATTCAGCAGTAGATTTTAACTGATTCAATGATAAATCCCAAGTCTCATAGACATTCTTCTCATAACCAGATGCACCTCTGAAAGATTTGTGAGAGAGCAACTCCTTCCTATGCTCAGCATATTTTGCAAGATAATTATCAAGATCACTACGGCTGCCTGAAATATAAGAACCAGCCTGATCCACCGCAAGAGGCAGACAACCAAGCTTCTTCACAATTTCTCCAGCCTTATCTCTGATTTTCTGATCAGATTCATCCAAAGCACTTGCTTTCAAAAGCAATGAGATAGCATCATCCTGCTCCATTTCTGTAATCTCAGTAGAATTTTCTCTACCCATAAGATTTTGCATCTGAGCATTTCGACTAGTTATCAGAATCTTTCCTAATCCAGCTGGAAAGTATTTCTCCAGTTCAGCAGGAGCCAGAGAATCAGCATTGTCAAAGGCCAATAGATATCTCTCTTTCAAAGAGCCTAACCACTTGAGAACAGGTTCAACAGACTGAAGTGATCCATCCAAAGACAAATTTGCCATAGAATCGTTGCAGATGCCCCTGAGACTCAGAGCAATAGTGGCATGAGAGGATGCATCAATCCAAAAGACGTGAGAAAAACTACAGAAATAAATTTGATTCTATCAGGACGGATAAAAGATGAACCATTTAATCTCTTTACTCACAGACTAGACGCCTCTTCAATAAACTTCAGACAAACCTGGGTCTTGCCGATGCCCCCCATCCCATAGATCAGGTACCAGCGCTTCTTCTGTGATTGTTTCGATTGTTTGCTGGTTTGGGGACTAAAATGAGTCTGGAGAATTTCAAGAACATCACGTCGGCCAGTGAAGCGAGGGCTCGAGTTAGGTCTAAGCAAGACTGGAACTTTATACGACTCCTGTGACGGGGAGGTCGGAGCACTATTGTTAACATTGTTGATGATCTATGAAATATGAATCATTATCTCATGCCAAGACAGACCAAATCCGTACTGTTTGAGCTGCAGTGATTGTACCCCCGCCTACGTGAACATTGTGAATTCCGGAAAGGAGGTTTACGCCAGCCATGATGTACAAGAAGGTGCAAAGCAGGAGGAGCACAATCATGGGAGGAGGCAGCGCAATATAACACACCCAACTTTACCCCCCACGCCGTCAAATGCGTTGACAGTTTGCCGCCGTATGGTATTTATAGCAACCGGGTACCCGCTCCAGTCCGACATACAGCAAAATTCAAAACTAAAGCTACAGTAGGTCTTTACGGTTCATGACTGGCTGAACATTTTGCAAAATTGCTGCTAAGAAACGTAATTATACATTTATGAGTATCGAGCACCACCAAGCTTGGATATAATTCTGCCCTCCAACGTGCTCCCGTCCAGCGCCTTCCCATCACATGCTGTCAGTGTCCAACTTGAATGATTGACAATTGAGCGTCGGCGTCTGATAAGCGAAGCTATAAGCGCAATGTGCTCTGGTAGCTTGTGGTTGCGCCGCTCCAGTAATCGACTTTGTCTTTGAAGTTGGCTTCGTAGGCGACGAACGATATGCAGAAACAGGTTTCTAATTGGTCTGAATGTTTTTTCAACCAAAGTAGTGACGACTGGGAAGGAAGCGGGGCGTGAAGCGGAGACCAACTTCCCAGCCCTTGCCAGAGGTGCCTTATTTACGCAACGTTTCTAAAAGGTACATGCCTCCCACGTAATTGCGTTTTGTTCCTGATTGGAGCGTTGGCCGGAAAGAAGAGTACTCTGGCATGCGAAAGACATTATTTCTGCCACCCCTTTGAGGTTGATTCAATGACGCGAGAGGGGTAGCGGGACGGAGCTCACCATACCCGCGTAGCCTAAAAGCATCCCATAACGCCAACTACTTACCGCATCGTAAATACCCCCACCACGTCCTCATCCACAACATCGGACGGTTATGTTCTGAGCTGTCCCCTGTTTTGGTTCAATATAATCCGCCCTCGGAAAACTACCAGCGGAATGGGTGGTTAGGGTGAAGCCGCGTTAAATCTGGTGTAGTTCCTGGATGCGGACCCTCTGTCGCAGCTGTGGAAGCAGGTGCTTGGGCACGAGGTGCTGAGTAATGACGTGCTGACGCGCGAGGTTCCAACACAGGAAGAACAATCAAACGCTCCTCGAGCTAAAGAGGGTCGAAAACGGCGGGGGGAACTACCAACTGACAGGGGCCGGCGCGAGTCAAAAATATCTTCGCCACCAAGTAAAATTCGCGGATGGTTTGGTTGTTGGTACATAGGCCCTTCATGATGCAAGTGCATGCTCCAAGCCATACTCAAGGATGAGTTTAACCGATTGGCGATAGTTGAAACTGGGTCATCGAGCGATAGTTCTTCAGGTGATATCGAGCGGTGAGGGTCACCCTGGATTACGTAGTAGATGGTTGCTCTGCCAAGAGCTTTCGGATGAGGGCAGCGAGTAGAGGAGGAATAGTTGACGTCGTTGATGGTGGTGCAGGCGAATCTGAACATTCAGCAGAAACAGCCTGCAACGCGATCAGAGGTTGGGGGATGATTATCCTGACATAACCTCTGAGACCGCGCGCTCGCCGTAGTAGAGATCTTTGCCTAGAAGAGGATCTGAATGAGCAGCAAGGCAAGCCCTAACGCCTCCATCAATCTTGGAGTTCTCATGAGATATCCCCCGAACGAGTAATTTCCTACCTTCACCAGATACGCCTCCATATCTCAGGTTATGGAGAACACGGATGCACAGACTGTTGACTTGATTATTTGGGCCGGGATCGCCATAAACTGTAAGGATAAACACACACCGTAAGAGCGGTCAAAGGTGACAAAGAGGTCTCTCATAAGTGATTCTGGGAAGAGGAATTCCAGTAGTGTCGCCTTCTTCGTCCTTCTCAATCGTCCTTCCCTAGTGCAGCTTGCCACCGAGCAAAGGCTATTATCGAACGTAGGGGATCGGACGCAACATTGAGATATCAAGGAGTTGCGCGACAGCACTATCACTCTTGATCAGAAATGAGTCTGCGGTCCAGCCAATCAACTACGACTCAGAATGAACAGCAATGCTATTCAGCATGTGTAGTTCTGAGCGCCAACCCCAAGAAAGACGAAGGATGGACCCCGTTCAATTCGCGGGAAGTCCCAGCCACGCATCCTGCATGTCGCAACTGCCAGAGGAGATGGTGCAGCAAGGGCTGCCACGGCTAGCATGACAGTGATGGGGAATGAGGATGACATCGAGTCACAAAGGCAAGGAAATAAATCCTGAAAATAAAAGCATCGTTTGCGGGTGTTCTCAAACGCACCGAGGTCTGAGTATGAGGGATTCATAACCAGAAACAAAACCCACCACGCCCGTTCGTTTTGGGTACACTGGTGTTTACGTTGGAGTTCGTGCCAGCGATTCGGCTGACTCTATCTCTTGAGTCGTGATCTTCTCACTACAAACATTGACAAGGTCAATCGAAGATAAGGAGGCGGGAAATTCATTCAGCCTACCAGATGCGACTAATCGTGGTTGAGATCTGCGAGCCGGTCCGGGGATGGACAGGCACACTACGCCTCCCGCAACAGCCCAGCGCGGTATAGCACCCTGGAATCACGGTCATCGTGACACCATAGCCGCATACCCCGCGACCGCCTTCGGGATTTATGAGATCGGACCAGCGCTTGACGAAGCTGTGGATGGAAAGAAGGAAAGATCTGGATATATGCGCCTGAATAAGTATTGGCAGAGTCGTGGGGGTGATTTCGCAATCTTTGGGGTTCTGTTCGGAAGGTCTATCAGCGTATGTACAACAGGATTGAAAAGAGAATAGGTACCTTGCTTTCAATGGGCAATAGTTGATCGTCACCGTCCTCGTCCCAAAACTTGTCATCCCCAGGATCAGATCCGTCCTTTTTGCAGATCCGTCCCACCCAAAAACAGTCCTCCGATAATGACTCCGAAGTTCAAGCCCTCTTTGTAACAATTTCGATTCGCGTCAGCCGAGGAAGGGAACAGCTTTTGAGCGAGATCACCTGATGCGAGCGGCTAGCACTTCAGGACGCCCGTAAGTGATAGTCCGCACGATACGCCTTTCCCTACATGGTAAGCCCTCCCCAAACTGCCCTCGCCTTCTTTCTTGGCATCCAGATAACCCGGATCCTCGTCTGCTCTTGGGTAGGCACCAGAGCCTGAGATTTCCAGCAAAATAACAATTTCGTGAAGCCTACACGGAATAGTTAGCCAAGCAGAGGTGGGTATTGAGTGATTACGCACATCGATGACGAAGCCTACCATTTTCGAGGAGTGACCTCGGACAACTACCGGGCCCTTGACATTTACGTGGGACTGGGTATTCACGGCAGTTATGAGCTGAGGCAAAGTTAGTAACTATAGACAGTTGGAACATGCTGCTCTCGATCCGGACGGGTGGCTGAAGAAGAGCGTTGTTTTGAGTTGTCGTTTTTCGTCTGTTCCAGATACATAACTACACACAAACCTTACACTGAAGGATTTTATTCCAGACAGCTGTGTCGTCTACGTAACTCTATAACCATGGCCTTGAAGCGTGATGCATTATGGACGCCGCTCAGTTACCCGTAGGCGGACAATCCCCCTTGCCTGCGCTGCATCCAGCCCAAATCCCGTCCCTCATCAACCCCTCATACTTGTCACCAATGTCGCCCAGTCTTTTAAACATTACACTCAAAACTTGATCAAGCTCACCCATTCCAACGAGAATATGTGGGGCTCGATGCTCGGCAGTTACCCGTACCGTCCTCCACTTTCTCCGCCTTCGTTGCCTGATTTTCCGCCATCTCTCGTCGACGTCGGCCGCGACACTAACGGAACGTTTTACTTCCCACAAAATCCATAAGGCAACGAGGAAGATGTGAGGAGCCACGAGGTCTCAATATAGTACTCGCTGGAATTATCATGTATTTATTTCCTTGCATCGCAAAACTTGAGCTGACATGTACATGCCAGGTCAGACGAATGGTTTCTCAGAGTGGAGTGGGCCATGTCACTTTTACCTCAGATCTCCGCGTTGCCCGATGTTACTCCCAGCTTCTTGTCATTGACACATTCCGCATCCATCCAGCCACGTCATCGTCCAGCCCTGTGAATGCCGCTGTCAATCCCCATTTTGGATTGATACCCGCAGAGAATGTGTACTTGGCGTAAGGCGGCGGCATCCGCCTTCCCTATCTTTCATTTGAAAATGAAGATCTCTCCTCGGTCTCAGCCTCCACGGCCCCCCTGTGGAATATTTGTTGTCGGAATAGGACATTTTCTTCTGTGTCATGGTTCTCAACTTCAATTTTCCACATCCGCGAAACGCGATGTGGGCAGTTGTACATGCCCACTGCCTTCTCATACATCGACTTGCAAAGCTTCATCATCTCAACGACTTCACTAGGGAGCATCACAAGAGGAGTTCGTGTCGTAATAGGACATTTTGCTCCCCTTAAGGATATGGCAAGGATGCTAGATGTGGGGAGGAGGTCATGAGAAAGCGAAATACCGTTCGTTTTCTTTCCCGCTTCTCGGAAGCTCTTCCTGATACATTCCGTCTACCAGCCGCCACTGTGCCAATTGCTCAGTTGTTCCCCCTCGTCGCCTCTAGGACGGTCAGCGGGGAAGCTTTTCAGATATTGGGGCGTCTGTCTCTATTTCCCTTGTTCTGTAGAAATCACGCACAAAATCAATACTCAATAGCAATCATCCCGGCAAAAATATGTTTTGGGAAATTGATCCAGCGAGTCCAGTTAATGAAGGACTGCCGTTAGACCAGTGATGGTGCCCTCAATGAGCAACTGGCTTCTATCCAGGCTTGTGATTTACTAGGACGAGACGAGACGATGCCTCACCGCTATTCGCCTTTGTATTACCCTAAACCCGTGCAATGCCGTTGACGTGGGTGAATGACCTTGGGAACGGGACATCGGTGAACCTTGCACAGCAGTGACGTCGAGGCACCAGTTCAATTCTGAATGTAGTACTAATCATCGTTTCCAGGTATGTCAGTCAGAGCGGTTACCGTGCCAGAATTAACGGAGAAACCTAATTAGTAGTGGTGACACATGAGCAACATGCGCAACAGGCGTGGTTGCCACGCCTCCCGGGGTTATTTGAGACTATGCTGTGAACTATATGAAATAGTCTAATTTTACTTCCTAGCGATTCAGTCCCAGACCTCATAGCCGTTTGCAGTTGATACACGTTCTTCAAATTATACAGCTAAAGAACTTTATGCAGGTAAAATCTAGACAGTAGATACGAAGAATGCGCGAATTCTGGAGAAGGGGTTCACAAGTGTAAACGAACGAGTCGGAAAACTGACTTACAGATCTCCAGGATCAATCCTACTACAGCTCTGCTTTTTTACACATTTAACGATGGCGTTTCAGAGAGGATATCGTCGTAAAGCTAGATTCGCAGCCCTTCGGCACGCAATGGCGGTTTTTCCTCTGATCGTGAGAATTAGAATGGTCTAGAGAACGAATCAGTGGGTGCGAAAATGGAGAGTGCACTATGCAACGTACTCTGGAGGTTGTGATTCGAAGTGAACTTTTGCGAGCACAATGTACAAGGAAATCGGTCTGAATCTGTTTTCCTGCTGCTGCTGGAAGCTGCAACCTGCTTTTCTGACTCTACAACTTGTCCAAAGGTTTCCGTCGTCGATGGCTCTCCCCCGCCTGTATCAGGGTTGATCCTGACGATCACTTCGGGTTCTCCGTAGTCTGCAATGGGTTCGAGGGGGTGGAGGCGGCAGAGTATCAGAGGGTTAAGACACTCATCACAAGAAAACACTGTGGCTGGTGCTTGCATGTCAATATTGTGTTCGGCAAAAGGGGGAAGATAGTCGTTCGATTGTGGCCCTCTTTTATGATTGGAGATGGTGAAACAAATCTGGAAAAAGCATGTTTCTAGTTGCTAGCCATCTATCGGCAAACTTACTCACATTCAAAAAAAAATTGCCGTCCTTCCAGGAGTAGTGATCAGCAGAGAAATAAGACTATGACATATCGCCGAGATAGGCACTTGGCGGGCAGCTTGTATCCAATCAGAGGTGACGAAGATCTGAAGTCTGGGAACATCACTCAGTAGGGATGGAGTTGTAGAGGTCCTAGAGTGATAAAGTTCCCCGTGTTCTTGTACATATTCCGAATTTTAGTAAATGTGTCCACGTTTATGGATAGGTATTTTCCTATTGAGGTGACACAAGGATCGCGGGAAGGACATATCGGGAAACTCACAATCCCTGGACAAGGAAAGGTCGCGAAAGCATGCTTCGCACGATCCCACCCCTGGTCCTAACCAGAGATACTATGACCTACCAGCACCTCGGCGCACCCTATGAGTCGGCAGTCACAAATCATAACTCTTTGTGCCTGGCGCTGGATTCAATCTCCGCTCAGTTTGGTGGGTAATGACGCGTTTGGACCCTTACTATTTCAGGCTCCGACGTTGGCAGAGGGAGTTCGAGCGTGACAACATCCTACATTTTTCCATCGACGGGACTCATCCATAATTTCAGCTTTTCATCCCAAACAACTTCCAGGTTGCTTTAAATACATAAATATATGTGCATCTAAAAAAGCTAAGCATGGGGAGGTGCGCAAGGAAAATTTTAAAATCTGCCGACTCATAGGGTGCGCCGAGGTGCTGGTAGGTCATAGTAGAGAAAAATTAACAAAAAGTGAAAAAGTCAATCTGAGGTTCATACGAGATACGTAGAGGTCTTTGAAGAGGCACAGTGTTCGAAGAGCCTCGGAATCATGAAGAGAAAGGGAAAGCAACGTCGATCACGTGATCCAGAGTCGCATAACCAATGGACGCAAGATTGAGGAGGACTCGGCTGGTGTTTCATCCTTCCCGTGAGGTGATTGGGGTATATGGATCCAACTTGGGGGTCTTCTAACGCTATTGGGTCTGACAGCTTCAGTGAGCGTGTTTTCTGTAAATGGGCGTTCCAACTTTCGGGAGAATCAAAAAGTTGTGATCCCTGATGGCAGATGTGCATCAAGAGGACGAAAGAAAGAGGACTAGATAGGTAAAGGACGGGGACTTACCACGAAGAGCTAGTAGATTTGTCTGAGGGGGCTTTGCCTTGTCGTCCATCTTCAAAGTAGACTAGTGCAATTTGGATGAACCTACCTGAAACCGACGGCACGCTTAACCGTTGGCGCCGTTAATCAACGATAAAGGGATTGTCATTCAGAGCTTACAATTGGAGCGCCCGGTGAGATTATGCAGACCAATGTGCCAAAAGAGAGAAACAAACATAGATGCATCGGCGTTCGGAGGGATGTTAGAAGAATCCCTGGGGTAATTTAATCGATCGCTGCGAGGTCAAGTTCCCGAGATCAAGAGGTGTTCAATTATACTGAAAAGGAATTAGGCACCTGGCTTCGATTCCCCACGTCAAATCCTCATGGTTGCCTTCATAACCCCAAATTTCGATCTCGCCCATATGTCTGACCATTGCCACCAGGTTAGGTCTCCTTCACTCGACTCCCAACCCTTCCACGCTGGACTCGTCCTCATGTAAGTGAACACCTGTGTAGCTGAATAAAATCCCGCATACAAATCCAGTCGGCGGCGTTAAGGCGGGGTAGTCGCCAGTTTCAAGCATTATGAAAAGGACGCCAGTATGTCAACTGGTCAGCTGTCAGACATTCTCTCGCGAAACAACTTCACCAGACGTCACGTAAGTGGTATGACTCTAGATCTCCCTCATCTGACCCCCTCGCGGACTCCCGTCGTTTCCGCGTTGTTGGCAGCCAATGCAAATCTGGATCTGTATTGTTATTTCTTTACACATTGGTCGTCTAAACACAATGTCAATCAAAAAATCAAGGACACGGAGGCGCCATACCGCATACACTCTGCCTTCAACGCTGCTAACCTATTCGAAGGCTCAATCAAAAGTCGTACTTCCCCTCTCTAAAATAGAAACATCGGAAACGACGTACCCAACCCATGAAGGTTCCAGCTTCAGGTTGTCAAGAGTCCAACGGAGTCTTGAGCGCACAAACAAACCGGCGCTTCTTTCTTGCACCTTTGATTCAGGAACTGGATTCGCCCCTCTTCATTTTGAACGTTTCCCCCGTTGACCCGAGCGTCGCGATTGGGATGTCGAAATACGGTGGGTGGGTCGATACATTCTCCTCAAGATGCACGGCGAGATGATGGTCGTGTTCAATCACCGCGGGGCGAATCATCCTCTCCTCAGGCAGCACGGGAATTCTGTGTCCTCATTAGAGTGGGGAGGCGAACCGTTATATGCTCAGCAACTGGATGGCCACTCGTCAAACTTGGAGGTAGGATGGCATCGTCGCAATGTGAAGGGTGTGGCCCTGGGTGCGGTCACATCTCGCATGGTGGATGACGTAGCTGAACGAGTTTGATCGAGCTGAATTCGTTGGTAAGTAACGATGAACAAAGAGGCCTCGTAAGACGGAAGGAAACGCTAATACTCACCCATTTGTAGAACGGAATATCATCCTACAATGCGGTACCTTGTGACGATCGTTTCGAGCACTCGTTGCCTCTTCAACCTTCCACCCCCTCGCACCAGCCGGGTTCAAATTGGACCTAAGTACAATTGAGTCAGAGTTGACGTCGTGTGCCTCTAAAGCTCGCGTATGCATTAGTGGGTCCTCTGTTCGATGTCCTGTTCGTGCCGGAGAGAAGCAATGATCACCATGTAGTTCCTATTGGCAGCTGGGAGTTGGAAAGGGCGGGTATGGAGCGAAAGGTGTGAAGAAAGTTAAGTTGATTTCGACACGGGGTAAAATAGAGGTGAGATTGTAAACATCGTAGGGCAAGGGAAGAAGGAACAATGGTAGAACGAACCTGAAGCACCGCCTCTCACATATCGTCCCTTTCAACCTTTGCAGCTCTTTACCACGTCAAGGTGTCAACGGCTTATCATCCGAGAGCGCTCCCAAAGCTAGTTTCGCGGGTATGTGCGGAGGGCGAAGAGTAGACGCTTGTCAACGTGCACTGTGCATCCCGTGTATGCCCGGACCGAGATTGACGTATTTGAGTGCAGTTGAGCAGAGGAACGAACGGAGGATATTGGAGAAACGGATGACTAGAAATGTGTCGGTAAACGTATTACATGATATCACAAATTCCACGAAAGACTTACCTGCCTACATTTCGACTTATGCAGCCATCCAATTGAGCACAGCTCCGAAGAAAAATGATAAATCGCGGATGAGGAAAGCTGTGCCCTGTTTGGTTTCTTTGTTGCTGATGTAATCATACCAGCGTATGTCGGAAGTGTCCTACTTGGAGGGCATTCGTACATTGGAAATTCCGCCTGATTCCGACGTATTTCCACTCGAGGTATGGCTAAGTACATCACTAGTGCTACGATGGTCTGTTGTAGTTATGAAAAGGAAGTGAATGGGTGGGTGACGAAAAATGCGTATTCTAGAACTAGTGATGTGACGGCCCGGCTTGGCCTGGAGGCCGTGGCTTTGGCCTGGCTTTCGAGAGCTCAGGCTTGATAAATCTCAAGCCCGAGCTCTGAGCCCAGGCCAGCCCAAAGCCGCACCTGGCTCAGGCTTAGGCCGCGGCTTTCACTATTTAAAAAAAGACAAGGATTGCGTAGTTAGTACCTGTACATAGTGTGTATTCTACACAACATTGTCCTCATCGCTGTTGAGTACTAATTGGTCCCATGAAAAATCGTCAGCCTGGGTGACAATTTCATCAGCCCGAAGATCTAAATCCAAAATATCCTCCCCGTCGAGGTCCTCCTCCACCTTCGACGAGAGCGGCACATCACGAAATATGAGATCGTTGTGATACAGACACTTAAGACATTGGAGGGCCTCGACGATGTCTGGTTTGAGTCGATTACGCCGCTTGCTGATGGTAATCCCTGCAGAGGAGAAAGCGCGCTCGCTTGAAACGGATGACGCCATTATGGGAAGGTAGTCACGCGCTATTGAGGTCCATGTTTGTCCATACGTTCCCGAGTGTTCCTTATTTTTTTTCATGAATGAATGCCGAAAACGGGGACAAACCACTTACCCCCCACCACTGAACAATCCCCATACCCTCCGGGATCACATCCTTTGCATTGAGAAAGCGAAGGAATTCTCCCCTCCAGGGTTTCGTCGGATCCGAAAGTGGGTCTCGGATCCGAATTTACTTCCTTCTCTACGATAATCATCAGAATCTCTATTGCGCAGAAAACATCATGGACTTACTTGCAACACAGGCACCGACGGCGCGCTGTGGTGTCGCCCTTGCGATGAGGGACTGGCTCCCAAAACTCTTCGATATCAGCAGTTGGTTTCTTGTTCTTGGGGATTTTGATGCCCTTTTGGGACCCATCTTCGCCGTCGTTGTCAGAGAGCTCGAGCACAACAACGTCATTAAGCATCCCGTTCTCATCTGTAGCGTCTTCTGGCCGATCAGTAACCATAGAGGAAACATGGGTCATGTACGTACCGCTACCCTTCCGAGTACGCTTTGCGACCTTTTTCTTGTTATTCTTTGCACCCTCATCTTCGCTTGACGAGTTTTCTGAGTCAGAGCCAGATTCAGCTGCAAGAATAGATTAAGCACTGATGAAACACGTTCATGACCAATACGCACCGATGTTTTTGCGAACCCGCTTCCTCTTTGTGTTGTTTACTTTCAATTTGGCAGCTCCTTCGCTAGCCAAGTTCGAAGCTGCATCTAATCCTATGCAGGTTTAAGGTTAGTTGTAAAAGCCAGAGAGATATGTTAATCAACGTACCGTTAACCTCAGATTGTTTCCCCTTCTTCCTGGGAGGCTCATTGTCGCCGGAGGAGGTGGCTGAATCGATATCTAAATCAATTGTATATCAGTCATAAACAAGGAACAGCATTACGAGTAGTACGCACCGTCATTTTTCGAGAACAGTTTTCTCCCCTCTTCTGTTTCCCTGTCTTTTTCGATGCTGCGCTGGGCAGGAATGCGTCATGGCCTGATTCATTTGGAGAAGCTTCTTTGTTTGCCAAAGTTGTTGGAGTGTCGGCGTCGGTCGCATCGGTATTGATCGACGGAGTGATCGAGGCGCTAGCAAGCTCCTCCTCTTGGCGGCGCGAAGCATGAAAAGCGAGGTTTTCCCGATGAGAAGATAGAATGGGGGGGAGGGACTGGTTCTTATCAGTGAGCTTGATGGTGGGATTCTTCTGACGTGAAGGGCGCTCAGCCATATTGGGTTGTGTAGAGTAATACGAACAAATATGTTTATATTCCTTTTTGGTACTGTACAGTTATTAAACGAGAAATTTCAAATACTTTCAGCCACCCAAGCCGCGGCTCAGGCCGCGGCTTGGAGCTTCAGAAATGTGAAGCCCGAGCCGTGGGCCTCAGGAAGCCCTACGGGGGCTTCATAGAGCTCGGCCTCACAAGGCTCGGCTTGGGCTGGCCTGCGGCTTTCAGGCCAGGCCGTCACATCACTATCTAGAACTGGATAGATGAAGAAAGATATCAAGACGATAGTCTAGTGATAGAACGTAAAATTCATACCTGGTTGAGAAGTGAGATGTCGAGACGAGAACCTTGTGGAAAGGGGCGTCTCATCTCACTTCTCAACCATGAGGGGCAGATCTAAAAATATGTGAGTATCTGCTGACTCGGATCCAAGCGTGGATCTCGTGAGTGGAATGGGATGGTAGAGCGGCGGCTCTGAGTCGTGTGTCAGCGTACACAACGACTGTGGTTGTGCGCGTGCAACTTAGCCTTGGTCGGCTTACATTGGACTTGAGTAAACAATTTGTTTAAACTCGAGAAATTCCGGCGCCATAAAGTTACGGCGATCGTGTACGGCGGCAGTTTCCGCCGTCATCACGTGCACTTACTTCAATTAAAGTACGCGTCAGTTCACTCACTCCTCTATTTCCTCGCGCTACGTGCGATAGGCTACATTTTACTACATAATAAAACTGATTCCATTTAGAAATGAATGTATCTACTCAAATCAATCCACACGGCTATCCAAATTGTTTGAACAACTGAAAGTCCACTGATGTAAGCGGCAATACAGGTATCTCCCACACGTAATCTTGCAATATTTTCCAAAAATCATCAATAACATCGGTAGACATTTCTAACGAAGCTCCAAGAAAATTCATAATAGGCGGGGGCATGACGGCGGGCGGGCCGCGGAATTGATGGGTTACTTTGAGGGATCGGTTGTGGTTGGAGGCTGTCGCGTTTAAGGTGGCTCGTAAGGCGTGTGAATGTCACAACGCCATCTAAGGTGAGGTGTCGAAGTACCGGATGCGCCTGGAGCTTGTCGAGGGCGTTGGTGGCGGGTAACATTGCAGTGCACGCGTTGGGCGGCGGGTCACGTTTTTTCGTCACGGAAAGTGCCGCCGTAAACGATCGCCGTTATGCACGCCGTAACTTCCAATTCCCAAACTTACTGCCTACTTGTGTCCTACGATTGTCAATTGTGCGTCGGCGCCTGATAAATGTGCTCTGTTAGCTAGTGGTAGCGGCGCTCCAGCAATCCACTGTTTTTTACCACTTTGAAGCTGGCTCCAACATAGTCGACGGATGTGCAGAAACAGGTTTGCAATTTGTCTGAATGTTTGTTTGGCCAAAGCTAAGTAGTTGAGTAGTAACAACCAGGAAGGGAGCATTGGGCCCGGATGCGGTGCGTAAAGCCGAGTCCAACTTCCCAGCCCTTGCCAGAGGTGCCTGCCTTCTTTTTGCAATGCTTCTTAAAGGTACACAAGTAATTTGCGTTTTATTTTTAGTTAGAGCGCTGACGTAAAAGAAGAACACTCTGGAATGCGAAATACATTCTTTCTGTCATTCCCCTTGGGGTTGATTAAATTACAAAGGAGCACGAGAAGGAATACCGGGTAGCAGGACAGAGTTGACGTAGCCTAAACTGAGCGCGCTATAACCTGAGCTTCCGCCAACTAGGTAGCAAATCGTTACCCCCACCAAGTCCTCATCCACAACACCGGACGGTCAAAGATGTTCTGAGATGTCCCCTTTTATTGTTAAATATGATACGTCCTCGAAGGACCACCATCGGAATATGTGATTACGGTGAAGGCGAGTAAATCGGACGTAGTTCCGGGATGCGCACCCTCTGACGTAAGTGCGAAGGGGGTAGTGAGGAATGAGGTACTGACGCGTGGGCGCTGACAAGGAGGTGGTGATGAAGTGGTGAGGAATGAGGGGGGTGAGGAATGAGGGGGTGAGGAATGAGGGGGTGAGGAATGAGGGGGTGAGGCATGGAGGGGGTGAGGAATGAGGGGGTGAGGAATGAGGTGCTGAGGAGTAAGGTGCTGAGGAGTGAGGTGCGAGGTGCTGACGAATGAGGTGCTGACGCGTGAGGTGCTGATGCGTGAGGTGCTGATGCGTGAGGTTACGAGGTGTTACGGCCAACTGACTGCGGCCAGGGCGAGTCAAGAATATCTTCGCCACCAACTAAAATTCGCGGATGGATTGGTCGTAGGTACGTAGGCCCCTCATGGTGCAAGTGCACGCTCCGAGTCATGCTCAAGTATTGAGTCTAACCGATTGACGGTAGTTGAAACTCGGCCATCGGGCGAAATTTCTTCAGGTGATATCCCAGCAGTAAGGGTCATCCGGGATAACGTGGTGGATGGTCACAGTGCCAAGAGCTTTCGGATGAGGGCGGCGGGTAGAGGGGAGTAGTTGACGTCGTTGATCTAGGCGCAAAAGGATCTGAACATTCTGCAGAAACAGCGTGCGACGCGATCAGAAGTTGGGGGATGATTGCCTTGACATAACCTCTGAGGACGTGAGCTCGCCGTGGTAGAGAGCTATGGAGAGAAGAGAATTTATACGAGGACCAAGGTTGAATGGGCAGCAGGGCAAACCCTAACGCCTCTGTCAACCTTGGAGTTTTAGTAACGAGATATCACCTGAGCGAGTCATCTCATACCTTCACCAGAGGCGCCTCTATATTTCAGGGTATATAGAACATGGAGGCACAGAATGTTGACTCCATTATTTGGGCGGGAATCGCCATAAACTGTAAGGATAAACATCAGCGTAGTAGCAGTCAAAGGTGACAAAGAGACGGGGGTGGGTCTCGCTTGAGTGATTCTGGGGAGAGGTATCCCAGTAATGTCGCCTTCGCAGTCATCCTTCCCTGATGCAGCTTCAAGCCACCGAGCCAAGGCTGCATTTTGATTGTTATCGAACGTAGTGATTGGATGTGACATCAAATTTGAGATATCAGCGAGTTGTGCGACAGCACCAGCGCTCTTAGTCAGAAATGGTTTGCGGCCCTGCCAATCAGCTCCCACCTACTCAGGAAGAACAACAATACTCTTACTTGTTGGCGTGGGCCACCACTACGCGTGGAAAGTACGAATCCGTAAAGGAAAGGAGCATGTTCGAGAACTGTCTCCGAATGATGCCAGAGCTAGGGAGGTGAATACAAGGGCAAATACATAAGGGAGAAAAAGCACAAACACCAGACAAACCTCCGACTCCGACTGACGTAAGGTGGATGAGAAAGACGACCACAGAGGAAACGAATCCTCGTACCCCGGTCTCGTATCATATGTCCCATTCGTTCAGCACAGTTCAGCATGTGTAGTTCTGAGCACCGACCCCACAAAGACGGGGGTGGAGTGCCAGAAGGTTGGGCGAGCCTGTTCAATTCGCGGGAAGTCCCAGCTGTGCATGCTGGATGTTGCCGCTGCCAGAGGAGAATGGTGCAGTAATGGCTGCCGCGACTAGCATGGAAGTGATGGGAAATGAAGCTGACATGGAGTCACAAAGTCCTGGAAATAATTATTGAAAATAAGAGCGTCTTGTGCGGGTGTTCTCGAACGCACTCAAGGTTTGAGTGTGTGGGTATCGTAACGCGAACCAAGTCCCTTCGCGTTGAGACTTGAGTACGCTTGTGGTTGCGTTGAGGTTTGTGAATTGGGGGGCTCGGCTGACCCGGATCTCTCGCGTTCTGACGTTTGTACTCTAAATATAGCCAAGGTCAATCAAAGATAAGGAGACAGAGAATTACAGCATCCATTTAGCCCGCCAGACGCGGTCAATTCTGGTTGAGATCTGAGCCAATCCGGGAAAGGACAGGCTCCCTGGTCACGATGATCAGTGTTGTGAAAGGCGTTACGACTTTCGGAATTGACCGGATCAAACGAGCGCTCGAGGAGTTGTGCGTGGGAAAGTGGCTGGAGGGAAAGATTTGAACATATGCGTCTGAAAGAGTGTTGGCGGAGTCGTTGGGGTGATTTTCCGATCGTTGGAGTTCTGTTCAGAAGCCCTCTGAGCGTACACCAGGATTGAAAAGAGAATAGGGACCTTGTTTTCAATCTGCTCCTTTTGGCAGATCGATCATCCGACATTGCACAAGAACCGTCCTCCAATGATCACTCCGAAGTTCAAGCCCTCTTTGTAAAAAATTCGATTTGGAGTCGTCACCGTCAGCCGAGACATTCTGAATAGAAGGCAGAGGTGGGGATGTCAGCTATGAAGAGGCCGATCGACATCACCTGATGCGGAGAAGCCAGGATCAGTCCTGCTACATTGTCCCTTTTTACATGTTTTCCCGTGGCGATTCAGAGAGGATTGCGTCGAAAAGCTAGATCCGCAACCCTCAGGCTTTGGCACGCAATGGTAGTTTTTCCTTCCACTGTGAGATTCAACATGACCTATGCATGAATCAGGGGTCGCGAAAACGGAGTGTGCGCCACGCGACGTACTCTTGAGCCTGTGGTTTGCAGTGAAATCTGCCCCGCACAAATCGCAAGAAAATCGGCCTGTACCAGTTTTCCTGCGCTTGTTGGAAGATGCAACGAGCTCCTTTGACGCTACGGTTTGTCGAAAGGTTCCTGCAATATTGGCCCTGTCGATCACTTCGTTGTAGGGCGAGGAGGGACCGGGTTCTTCGTATGGAACGAGCTCTGTTGACGCTACGATTTGTGGAAAGCCTGAGGTTTCTACAAAA
>KN838620.1:44364-73726 GCA_000827195.1 Laccaria amethystina LaAM-08-1 | reverse complement strand
TTAGTCCATCACAGCTCATGGTATCATCGCTACCAAGTGCGAGCGGCACACCTGCACGAAAGGTTGGTGGATTAGCTTCAAATGGAACAGCACCGTGCACAGCTGAAGAGGACGAGCAGGGTATAACCGACCAGGATCATGTCCGCGTCAAGTTACTGAATCAGAGAGCCCCTTAATCAGGATGGACTCAGGCTAAATTTTGTTGGTCACCCTTGGGGTCTTCGAATCGTCATCATCATTTCCCTTCTCGTTCGTCGTACTGTGAGTGTCTCAATTCTTTCAGACCCCCCCCCCCCCGCATTGAAATGATGGACGTATCTAGGGACGGATATGCGCATAGGGCATGTCCCCGACAATCACGTCTCGATACCGTCGTCATCCTCCTTCGGATCCAAGTATCAAGATACGAAATTGGACAATAAAACTCTTGGCAAGTCCAAACAAAAAATTCCTGTGACCCGTCCTCACGACTTGTCTAAACGAATAAAGCCGCCGTTCATTCATTTCCGTAAGTTTTGCATTGTGAATATATCATTCGCAAAAACTCCACTAATTATTCACTCTGAAATTCAGAGATAGAAACGGGACTTGTGGGATGAACAAGTACAGAGCAATCTTGTCCTAAAGCGGCGTAGGTCTACTACTTGTCCAATAACAAAGAAAAGGTGGTCCATCCACAAAACAAGCTCAGAAAGTCGTCAATAACTGAACGTCAAAATTATGGCAGAAACCAAAATTATTGAAACCTTCAAGCAACGTCCAACATCTTGGACGTTCAACTGTGAACCGCTGCTTTTAGTGGCGACCGTAGAAGTTGTGGATGATTTGGCAGTTGTGGATGGTTTGACTGTAACTTGAGGCGGGGAATTTGTAGATGTCGGTGTTGTCGTCGTTGGAAATACTGATACCTGCCGGACCTTCTTCGCCGCAAACCCAACACCAGTAGTGACCGAACCGTTAGCCGATACATCCGCGAAAAATTGTCTAAAGAACACATCGTAAGATTCAACATAAGATGCAAGATCGCAGGGTGGACATACGTATAAACGTTGCGCATGAACGGCGCGCCGACTTTGCCAATCGTCGTTGCCCCGCCAGTGACAACTCCAGTGCAACTGCCGTCAGCTTGCTTCACGATCGTGTCACGCTCGTTAATCGTAAAGGGTGTACCGCCGAATGTGAGCGTAATTGGGAACTTGGACGAACACGGAAGCGAAAAAAGAGTGCTTGAGATCGCTTGACTACCTGGAATACCGGCGTAGAGCTGCGCGGCGGCGGAGGACGTAATTTGGATTCCGGTGTCTGTAGGTGATGGGGGAATTTAGTTAGCCGCCCATAGGTTTGTATGAAACGAAAAACGTACGATACATATCAACACTGGCAAGCATACCGGCCATGCTTTGGCTGACCCCATTTGAAATGTAGGTGAGATTATCAAAAGCAATTGACCATGAAGTAGGACTGTTTGCGGGCACTGCCGCATTGGAGAAGTTTCCAGTGAATCTGCGGAACACGAGAGAAAATGACCAATCACTCTGAAAGGATGGTGATGGATAGTTACGCTTCTTGGTCCACTGCCCCCATTGTGAAAATACCATCAGGAACAGGATCATCCTTATGATTCAGCTCAATGCCGCAGACGGCATGTGTAAAAACTGATCTGAATATTGGGCTTCAGAACTCGGGGATACCTCACCATTAGAAGGTAACGCACGGCAAGAATGAACCTAGGAGCGAGGCGTTCTTGGGTGCACCACTCGGCTGCATGAGGCCATAACCCAAAACCCCATGGGCACCGAGAGGGTACAAGTCGTTAGTTACCGCAGAGTTCGTCAGGACGACTAAAATATATTTAAAAATTGTTCGTGCGTCGAAGGCAAAAAACGTACCCGACGCATTATAGCTGAAGAACCCAGCTGAAGTTGAAGACTGGAGTGTGCATATTTCGCCTGCATAAGTTCCTTGAACAGTTCCACCCGCGATGGTCTGGACTGAAGCGGACCCGACGCCTGCCGTGTAACTCGATGAACTCGCCGGGTTATAGCTACCTCAGAGAGTCATTAACTGGATGTGTAATTGTAATACAAGCGGACTCACAAGGACTGGTCAGTACTGCCTGCCGGAGAAGACGCTACTGAAATAAAATTTTGAGAAAGAGAGGTAGCCATTTGAACTGTTTGAGGAGGAGTGCCTGTTCCACAGTATCGAGTAAGAGCAAGCGAGGCGTCTACCGTGAAAACTAACCCATCAAAACGGGGGTCTGTAAAGCAATCAGCAATGTAGTAGACATATAACCCAAGTTGGTCAAAACTGACAACGTAGGAAACATCGTTCATATTCGTCAAACGTATTCCAACAGGACCGGTACCCGCTCGTCTGACAAAGCTCCATGGCACGATTGTCCCATCGATGGTTTCAACCATTATATTGGCATGCGCCAGCGAAATCATAAGCGCAAGAAGCCTGACAGACAGAGCGAGGTTGGACAGGAGCGCCATGATGGAGGTCAAGCGAAATCATGTAGACCATGCTTTCTATGTATACTAGCCGAGAACCGATGGTTCTAGATCGGTGTTAGTTCGAATGCTCCAACGAGGACTTGATCTTAGATTTATGAGGTTCATGTGACGTTGAAGCGCTCACCGCAAAGCACCAAGAACGGTGGGCCACATGCATGCTGAAGTTGTATTTACCATAGTAAGCTTCGAGCCCTTCAACAATTTACTTGGCATCGATTTGTGTAACAGAAAGCCAAGAAAGCCCCTAATAATTGTCATCGTTTGACATGTCACATTATCTTTACGTGCGCTGGTCGCTTAGAGCCAGCTACAACGTCTTTGGGATATAATATTCAGTTAACACCTACAAAATGAGTATACTATCGGGGTTGCTTTCGTTTTGCTCCATACTAATCGAGGATACCACTCAGGGATGGTCCAAATTTCAAAACACACCTCAGAGATAAGCAGTCAGTCCGTTGTCCCTGAAGCGCTTAAAGTTGCGCCACGATTCAATGAAGGCGGTGAGTCTTTCACGCTTTTAAGGAACACTTAAGATCCGCTGCATCGAATACACTGGGTTGACACTCTCTTCCCACTGTAGTGATCAAGCATGCTGGGAGTATTCTCCACCTTACTGCTGGCCTTCGCCCCGTCCTATGCAGCCGCAGCCACATGTTTAACGGGATACAATTGGGTACGCCGGCTCGACGATACAAGAAATATTTGACCGACTGACCAGAAATAGACATACAATTCTCAAGGCCAGAGTCCTTGTGATCTCGCTGCTTCACTTCTTGGCGTTTGCGTACCAGCTGGAGGTGGTATTTTATCCCTATCGCTGCTCATCCTGGCCGTAACTCCTTTGCGTCAGGTCCCCTGCCTTCACTACCCCCGGGATATTATTATGTTGGGCCAACACTCCAATCCCGCAATGAATGTACTTGCAGTTCGGTGTACTTTTCGATGCTGAGCGCATGTGCTGTGTGCCAGAGCCGTGAGACCCTCCGGTTCGTCTCTCATTCAGACTCTGTGAAACGCCCTTGATCACCTACACCTTTCACAGATGGTCAGCATACGCAACAAACTGCAGCACCGTTTACGTACAGACTTTTCCTGATCCCCTCCCCGTCGGGGTGAGGGTACCTAATTATGCCTACTTGGATGTTACGGTATGAAATACCACTGCGCTGGAGGTAGTAAAATAACTCCATCTGATAGATCGTAGATGGTTTTGACCCGTCTTTAGCACAAGCAGCCGGTATGTTGAACTTCCCTGTTTACAATCATGACGTCGCTTAAATCCCATCTCTCTGCTGTAGGAGGCGCTGAATCTGTGGGTGCACCCTCCGCAACTACATCTGCTTTAGCGAGCACTCCGACCAGTCAACAAAGTCCTAAAAAGAAGTCGAATGCTGGTGCTATAGCCGGTGGGGTGGTCGGGGGAGTTGCTCTCCTTGGAATTTTGGTAATCGTGGTAGTTTGGTTGCTGCTTCGCCGAAGACCTTCCTCGGAACCACTGCGTCAATCTCAGTTCAGTTATGAGAGCTCAGCTAAAACAGAGCAGCAAGGATACACTTAAAACGTCTGACCACCCTTTGGCTCGAATCGTGGACGTTCTCCCAGAGTCCCTAACTAAACGTATTCCCGGGAAGTCATTCGTCCTCTGTTACTTACTTTGTACATAGTAGCTGTCCTTGACCCTAGCTCTGCTGAAAACATCGTTCCCCATATGAACCGTTAGCTTATACTCTGATTGGAATCACAAGAAAAATGTCTGACCTGCCGGACAGGATTCATAAAGTTGAATTAAGGTAATTGAAGCGCAAAGCGTCTATTTAATGTTGTTAGGGTTAGATGTGGTATGCATACGGCGAGGATTTTAGGTGTCTTGTTCGGAAAGTGCAGGCGGACATCATATTCCTAAGGATATACATAATCTTCTTTTATTGGGGCTGAGCAGTGAGAAGACACGACAGTTGCCCATCCTGGGGCGGAGGAAAAGTCATGGAGTCATCAGCGCAATTATCAATCCGAGGAAGTTCTAGTGTAAGCCCCCAGATCACGTCTACCTTCAGGATTTACCTGTTAGTGCCAGAATACTTGGCATACCGCAAAGGCTAAGATGGGAACAAGACTTCCAGCGCCAATGTCACCGCGGTGCTCTACTCTCTTCCTGTAATGGAGATATCGCAATTAAATGGGACCGTAAACTTGTGCGCGTTTGAAGCGACGCACCAGTTGGGAGAAAGGGCTTCGGCATCGGGCGGTGCGCAATAATGATATACAACGTATGCCCAGCTGTGTCGAGAAAAAAAGAAGGGGAAGTGTTGGAGATGGGGATGAGGGTTGGTTGCCATTCATTAGCGAAAGATAGGACGCAAAATCGTAATGAGGAGGGGCCTCAGGGGAGAAAGTAATCCCCACCAGAGTAAAATTGGCACAGATTTCATCCCCGAATCCTGCGTGTATCCTTCACCTAGGAATTCAAGGGTGGTGCTCGTCCGGCTTAGCTCGAATCAGGTCGGGAATTAGGCAAGAGTGGGGGAAAGCAGGAGCAAGTTTGTTCAGGCTTGGAGGGGGAATAATTGGCAAATCTCGTCCTGCGCAATCTAGAGTGACTCGACCAGTGCTATTGGTAGCGTGAAATGCGGAAGGCTAAGAGGTGGATGACATATGACCAGTGACAAAGAAATTGAAGACACGCGCCCCTCAACAACCCTGTCAGAATTTGCTTCGTCACCAGCAGGCATTCTTTGGCATCTTTGCTTCTGGTTTTCAGTGGATATGGAGGACCCCTTCTCTCTGAAACGCGCTGCGTCCTGCAGATACGCACTGATTGCCTCGTAAAATGGCACTAGCGGTGTGTTGAAGGGCCTTAGGAACTCGGGGGTTGAAACGTTGAAGGTTCAGCGTAAAGGAGCATAAATTGTGGTTCTGTTGGATATGTGTGTGCCTGCTGACCTTTGTGTGGCTGTCGTCTCCACAATCAACAAAACTCGATAGTGACATGGTGTCACAACTTATATAAGCTGTAAGAATCTCAAACCACCTTAAATCAAGGCTGCCATTCTCGAGCTGGAACGCCCTGTCTTTCGGCCGAATTACGGTGATAGGTTCTCAAAACAGGACAGAGTCGTTTTGAAATTTGGCCCCTCTCGCTGTGAAGTCCTCCGGAAGTTTGTTCAAATGGCATTAAGTACAGGTGCATTCATTTTCAATTCTCCTCTTTATATCTCTTTAGAGTGATCTTGTTTGCGGTAGCGCGTCTGGCCACCCTTTCTTGATCTCTGCGGTCGGTGTCTATATCCTGCTTAAACTAGCGCGTTGGCAAAGACGACGGACGCCTGGGGCCCCGCTACGACTCTAGATTCCGAAAGATCTTTAGGTCGCGTCAAATCCCAGCTGGCATCTGTATCCTCATTTGGCCTGCTTCTCCACATCCTTCTGACATCGTCGTTCCTTCAAGGTCCCGCCGTGTCTTACATCATCGCTTTCAAGCATTTCTGTTCGTTCCGAGACCGCTTCGTGGGTTGCAGGATCACTTTTCGTCCGATTTCACGTAGTTGGAGACTAAAGGTCGGCCTCAAGTAAGTTCATGTACGTCGGTTTCTACGGTTATGGAAACTTCTGATTCCACGTTCAATTGCGTCTCTCTGGGTAAACAATCTAACGGTTTAACTTAGTTCTCTCACGTTCTTCTGCGGTTCCTCTCCCACCTCATTGATCTCTCCTCAATCCTTTGGAGGAGAGTACCATGTCTCCATCCGGTATCATTCTAACACCACGGTTTGTAAGAGCTTCTTGTCTTTGGCTTCTCTTCTTCTTACAGCGCCGCTTGTTCTCCCCACTTTTCCACGATAACGAAGCCTCACTTCTCTCAAAGGTGTACAACGAGGAGGCTGAAGTCAACCTGCGCTTGAATCACGTCACGGTAGTTGGCCACAACCACAATTCGCAGGGATCTAGACCTTGGTCTTGCGTGGTAGGATCGCCATTATTGATTAGAGTTGGCTTATAGCGCAGCGGATACTTTCCTTTCCCAAGCGGTACCTGCCCACGTATCGTAACCACTACAACACGTAAAGTGACGAAAGGATTCATGATCTGCTTGTGTGGTAATTTGGTGAGTTCTTCTTCGCATTCTCCTTCGCACTAGCGCTTTCATACTACCCGCTTTGGTATTACTCCAACTTCGCTTCAGCTTCCCAGGCTGTTTTCACCCCCACATAGCCCCACATTCGCTGTATCTTATACGCTTCCTTGCCCTTTCTCTTCTCTTCCATGTTGCTATTTTCCCCCGCGCCTGGCGGAGTTACATTGATCCCCCTCTCTCGCCCTCTCTATTCACTTCCCCATCTTCTCACCTTGAAGAATGATGTGCTCGTGATGCTTGTAATGGACCCTATGCCGTTTCCCCGCTTTTTACATATTGTGTTGGATCACCATAATTTCATCCTTATTTCAGGTGGAAGGATCCTTTCGAAGTGATCTATACTGGTGATTTCTCTCACTATCCGACGTCCATATCTTGGCCTAGGAGCTTGGGGAAAACGTCTAGAAAATGCAACTAATCGCAGCAGGGACAGGCTCGGATTGAGCTCCTTTACGCCTGTGTCTCTACTTGAAAAGATAGCCGATCAAGTAGCAGTATCTTGACGGCAATCAGGGGTGGCTACCGCCTCAACGATGATAGGACAGGGGATGAAGACAAAACGAACTCTATAGATCAATAAAATGACCATGCTGAGAGGCTGACAAAAAGGATCCCGAATTAGTGGCACGGATCGCCAGAACTTGACT
Source organism: Laccaria amethystina LaAM-08-1 (assembly GCA_000827195.1). Lineage (NCBI taxonomy): Eukaryota > Fungi > Basidiomycota > Agaricomycetes > Agaricales > Hydnangiaceae > Laccaria > Laccaria amethystina. The sequence goes on along the minus strand of KN838620.1, from coordinate 66,425 downwards.
TCAATTGGACAGTTTTTTTTTTTTGGCTCGCGCCAGGTTCTGCATGCTTGTAGGAGTATTTCTGAGTGGAATTTGGCTCTTTGCCCTTTGGACTGCGTGCTAAGTTCTGCTGAGTTCGGATAGTATGCTGTCTTTTTTATTCCGATAGTCTCCCTGTTTGATTTCAGTGTTTCCCCGTCATTTTTGTCAAGTCGCTCGTTTCAAGCCTCTACCTTCGCCTCCGTACTATCCGTTCCTCTGTTATATATATATTGCACTCCCTTGGTTATGAAGGACAAAATTATTTGTTTCAAGGATCCGCGTGATACCCGACGAGAAGAATTAGTCGTATCAACGCAAGGTCCCTGGGAGGGGCGTCGCAAAATGACTGACAACGAAACGAAATGCTGTACAAAGGGCCAGGTGAAAGATTTCGCTCACATAGGCCAGGTAAGACAGGACTGAGTAAACCGCTTCTCACGAGAAAAACGGAAGGGGGTGATCCCAAAGAAGGAGAACGACCTATTTAGTCAGTGACGGTGAGTCAATAAAAATGACAAACCTAGATAAGTACTTGGGTCAGTATCCTCAAACTCCTCATGCTTATCAGAGAACCTCGCAATAGACCTGCCTTCCGTCCGAAACGGTAACACCCAGGAGAAAACCGAGATCTCACCCTCAGAGTCCAAGAACGGCAGATTAAACAATCGACTGAAGAAACCACTTCACCACTGGAGTAGTACGTGGAGAATGAGCATCAAGCAATATTCCTGCCCGTTAGAATAAGATATGTCGGAACTGGGAGACGACTCTCCAAACGAAGGCAGAATGATTTTGAAAGAGAGCGTAATGAGGATTACGCTAGCGCTCTCTTGTGGGAAATTGGCTGATGTGGGAAAGTACATAGCAGGTGCCTAGAAGTTAGAACCAAACAAACCTGCAGAAAGAATGGCGAGTTCTAGTCAACCGTCGAAAGACGGAGCTGTCCAGGTTAGTTACAGCCTATGTACCAACGCAACTCCCAACGCTCTTAAGTCCTAAAACTTGCTTGTAGGAGCTTCGGAGGATACCGACCAATATATTCGACACAGCCTGAAGTCTCTTGATGCCATCTGATGTCGTTCCGCCTTGATTCCACCATTACGCCGTCATCAGCAAATCGAAGGAATCTCAGGGCTTCAAAGAAAGGAATATGGGATCTCCCACCCACGTACGGACCCACTGGGCTCCGAATTGGCTTTTAACATTGGGCGTCAGAACCACCCTCATGAACTTGAAGGCAACGTGCGGGCAGTGACAGATCAAGCTGATATCTCGGCGATATCCCTAGGTCAGCCCTATCCTCCATTCACCAGAACCAGGTTTATCAACCTAGCTTCTACGTTTCTTTGAAACTTCCATCACCCCCCCAGCATCGCCCTCGCGACCTTCCGGCAAGAACTTATCGATGCTTTTCAGCCTCCTCTTGGCTTATTTTGCATACACCTCTCCTGTTGTTGCACTCACTGGACAGACGCTCGAACGTCGAGGTCCCCAGACATCAGCCGTTTGCGGCGTCGACTTCCTGTGGGCGGATAATTCGAAGGGGGTATCGCCGTGCTTCTTGGCAGCTGTGGTTCTTGGAGTCTGCAAGGGTGGAAGTACGTCGTAAATTCTTCCTCCTTCAATGTATCGGCTGAGCTGATATACCAACAAGGTTGGTACATTCCTGCATTGAATTCTACGAATACGTACACCAATCCGGACTCAGTTACGGCGAACGTCTGCACATGGTGCGATTTTGCAACTTTTCGCTCTCACTCGCAGCTAATGCAAACACCGATCTCACCAGCTCATGGCTGGCTTACAATCTTTTGGCTGCTTGCGCGGACTGCCAAGGGATTGTGCAAGCTGTTTCAAAGTAAGTCTGCGATATCAGCCACTCCTCAATAAGACCCACATCGTTTATAGCGTCGCTCCATATTTCCAATCCTGCCAAAACTTTGAAACGACGACGAACAGGTAACACTTCTAGTACCCTCATCTCACTGAGTTGCTAAAATTCTGGGACTGCAGTTACTTCCCCGACAATTATCCGCTTCCCGATGATACCTTCATTCCCTACTGGGCTACTACAGATCGTCAGTTTTAAACAATTTTCCTTTCCGTAGTTGACTTACCCAGGCATTGCAGCAACAACCTGGCCATCCCAACGCTTTGATGTAACAACAGCGAAGAACATTTCGCAACAAGGTAATTCCATCCAAGCTGTACTGTTACATGACGAAGACTAGATTTTATGCCTAGGACACCCTGACATAAACAGTGTCACCGCCTCCTCGAAGAAGAAGAAAACTCCCATTGGCGTTATCGTTGGCATCGTCGTGGGCGGACTCGCCCTTGTTGTTTTCGCAGCTGGAACCACTTTTTTGATTTGCAGACGACGAAGCACTACTCGCCCGCCACCCTCACCATCCGTAACGATGGAGCATCTGACACACATTCGGTCACCATCCGATATCACCATGACCTCGATTGGCTCTCTTGGATACGCAACCTTAGTCTCAACGTCCCCTCAAGATCGTCGGATAACCACTTACAGTTACGATACTAGCCCACAGTCGCCGTCATACCTTAACTCACTAATCGCTACGATTCCCCACACCACACCGCCCACCGCATCGCATTCAAACCTGGAAGGCATCATTGACCCATTCATCAGTCCGCTAGGCCCCATAAATATCCCGCCCGGTGACAGGAAAAGCGCAACTGGGCCCACGCCGGTTAACGACGCTCCAACCACCTCTCCCATCAACATTCAAAGTCGGGCAGAGCCGCGAAGATCACGCCTTAATCCACCTCCTTACAGTCCCACGGACGATTCCCCACCCCCGTCAGCCCGAACACAACGACGGGATACATACCAGACAGATGCGTACCGGACACATACGTCTTGTGCACAAAGTGGTGGTGGACAGGCTGGCGAGAGTAGTGCATCTCCGGTTGGTGAGATCTTGGCCAGAGTCCCTGAAAAATCACCTCCAGCACGTGTGCGGGCTAGTGGTGAGCTCAACAAAGATCCCAAGCGTGAGAAGAGAAAGGGCACATCCAGGAGTGTGGATCCAAGAGATATTGCCTGACCGTCTCCGAGTTTCATTCTACGCGGCCTCAACGCGGGCTGGACACTATTATCTAACCTCCATACAAACAGTTGTGACCTAGTAATCGATGTACTATTATAAACATGTAGACCCATTTGTTGTATCACTAGACGATTGTGTAACCATTATCCTTGCCATGCCGGGCCCAAGGAGCTCGCCTAGATAAATACGATGTTAGGGATATGATCATAAGGCCACGTGGTGATGCCAAGGCTTAAGTTGCGTGATTCGGAAGCGGCGCCGAAGGGGAGATGGGCACGGGCGCCACGGTGCATATTTAGTAAACTTGCTACAAAGCATTCACCTTCAGGTTAGCAGTATCGTGCGAGTAAATTAATCAAAGACGTTCCGCCCCTCCGGAGTGGGGTACTACAAAACAGCGTCACTGATTCGGGATCCAAGTGATAGTTTTTTGGCGGCACATGTACAGAAAACCCGGTCACCTTTCGCAAGGCTATAATTTTCTTACGTTCGTCGGCAGGTAGGAGAGGAAAAAGGCGGTAGTGAGGAATATATGGAAAGGAGAATCACAACCTCTTTTAGATCAAACTAAATTGACGACCCAGACTTTCATTTCTCATACAGCAATGATTCAGAGATATCTTTCTTTATTGTGGAGTCCCAAAGTCAGCACACAGGGTGTCTTCCATTAATCGATGCCTACCTCGTTGTAACGCTCGTGGTACACAACACAATCCTTCCATCCAGTGGATTCATCCTCGTCGAGATAATGTGTGGCCATGGCGAGTGTCTTGACGTGTGTTGGATCAGATTCGAAACTCCCAGGTGTCGCGTTAACGATGACGAAAATCATAATGAAAAAGGACACCAGATTGACTACAGTCATCGGCATCAAAAGGAGGATTTGTATAGGTGTCACTGACCAACCGACCACCCTATACTTCAACGTGCCGGTCACGTTGCGGTTGCACGAGGGAGGTCGGTTGTCATACGTTGAATATAAAAAACGATTAAAGGTAACCTGTCGCCCACCACGATGATTAAATCCACCTGAAATTAATTAGTGGAGACGCACCGTGTACTGCATCATACCCTGGATCATTGCCTCGTATAACCGCAAATACGTTGAATTCCGTTCTGAGAGCGACAACTTGAATGATATTACACCCAGAGAACCAACCAATTCAGCGATTTGATTGGCTTTCTGATTCTGAGCATTTGCTATTATCTGACCAAACGCCTGTACGTATTGGTCGATAAAGTGGGTATATGTGGTTGCATCGAGTTGTATCGGTTCTGTTGAAGAGAAAAGGTCCGGGTTTGACTGATACGTCACCTCATATATAGCTGATTGTATCGGGGGTATAGTGCAAGTGATATTCCCAATCTGAGCTCCGTAAATTCCAAGACCACGCAGATAAATGTAGTAAGAGGACGCCTGTGAGCTGCTCGGTGGGGATTTGCATGTCCAGAAACTTAGGCTATTCGTGGAGTATGTCGCAGTGTACAAGTTCGAGACAACGTTTATTAGTCCACTGGGGGTGCAATTGCCGGTGTAGGTTGTGCCAAAGTATTGACTACTACCAACGCCGGCAGTCAAGGGAAAAAGGGTCACGACAGGGCTTCGTTCGTCATATTCGCAGCTAACATTGGTGCTGAACCCTTGGTTCTCAAGCGTATAATTGTAAGAAAGGATCCCCGACAGCTTCCGCTGATCAGATAAAGGAGAGGATTGGAGTGTGTTGAAGAAGCCATTTCGGCCAATAGGCAACACTCCACGAACAGGTTCCAAGAACTTCGGACCATTGGTTGGGCCAAACTGACTGAAATCAAAAATTTTGGAGTTTTTTGCGGTTAAGAAACCCATCTGCAAAATAAAGAATTTTAACAAAATCGTCTATAATGAATTCCAGCCTCACTGACGTTGTCCCGACCGGACTGAAGCATATCGATGACTTGATACTGCGAAAGACAAGTGGTGAACTCCATATCCGAATAGGTCTGTTGACAAAGTTATGGTAAGGGATGCGTGTTAAGTCAATCGTGGCCTTATCTCACCGACCACGAGCAGTTGCCAGACAACATCGTTTGTGTGTTAAGCCAATTGACACACTCATGGTCATTCGGTGCGAAATCGAGCTCTGTCCCTCTTAAAGGTGCTGTTTTGTCGAAGGGAACGGGGCTCAGAAGACTCGTCGTCCCGGATGGTATGAGGATAAAAGTACCCCAACAAACCACTAGTAGGAGTACGCGGAACATCTTCTTTGGCCCAAATAGATATTTAAGGTCATGAACACCCCAAGGAAAGGTCTGATTTCTAAAACCAGATATCAAGGAAACATGAAAGAGGTTGAGATGACGTTTCGTCATCCATTGCTGAGAAAACCGAAGGATCGCTTGTGAGAACAGGAAGCCGACAATCAGTCGTACCAGGGTACCGATGATTGTTACGACGAAATTCGTTCGCTGAGGGTGACCTGTTACGAACTTTGCAACGCGGTTGTTCATCTGGATACCTTCTCGCGCCCAAACCGCGCCGAAAAATATCAAAGGCCACATCGCCATGAACGCGGCACCAACGACCCACAAAATATCGGTACTGCGAATTTTGCCCCAGAATTTATCCTGAGGGGTGAGATGGATGGGTAGTATGTATGCGCGAGGGTAGCGATTTCCTCCCGACATTGCAGCGACGTTCACGTTATCACTGGGGTTTAGACCGCAGAAAGAAAGGGGATCTGCAAACAAAGTACCCTTCCGACCTATACAAATCATCAGCTCAGCCGCGTTTGCGCGTGTTTTGGGGCTCATTCAGTACGATCTCTTGCGTGCCGGAAAGTTGGGAAGCTGCCTGACGCCGGGGTGTAGATTAAGTGGGTTGGGGAGAAGTATCCTTATCATCTAAGCGCGAAGAAGACGATCAGGTGGACGCCACAAAACTCTTTTTTAGCAGCTGTGAACCGATGCCTCTCCACGAGGACTCATTTTGGCGCTCATAACGAATGTGAATGCGCGAACGTGGACCTGGCCTCCTCAGCCCACGAGTATGAGGGGCGAACCAGACCGAAGCAGAAGAACTGAAACAAGGACAGGGGAGAGATGCTTGGGAACCGTGGTGAGTAAGCGACGGAGGAATATAGGAGACACAACGTGCCCAAAGAGGGAAACAAAAGAGGCGCCGTACAATCAGCCACCTGTCAGAGAGACAAGGTGTATGATGGAGCCAATTAAAGACCCACAACAGGCAAACCGCAATGAGATAGAGCGGTCTTTGAACAGAAGCAGAAGATAGGGTCTGAAACGCAGACAGCGAGAACATAAGAAGCACAGGACCTCGCCCAACAAACGAGATCACGCAAGCAAACGGAACACAGAGACCAAAAAGAATGCAAAAGAGGACCCTCGATTGAAACCACAAACGAAAACCTCTCAGTAATGGTAGGGAGCTAGGTCCGAACACCAAGTAAAGGCATTTGGTATGAAGATGATCTGTCGAACAGCACAAAAAAGAGGGAATGAATGAAGAGGACAGAAGAAGAATGAAAGGAAAATCTGATAAATTGAGTGATAGCGGTTTCGGGGAATGGTGAGGTTGAGAAATAAGGAAAGTAAAAGCAAAAACCTACCATGGCGTCAGTAGCGAAGGGGTATCGTCATCCGGAGATGGGACAATGAGTGATATATCCAAGAGTGTACAGTGTGATATGTCCAAGAATGTACTGTGTGAATTAGCAAGCAATGAGAAAAATAGTGAACGGGATTAAAAGGACGAGAAGAGGAATCAAATTTCAAGAGAGGGAGACGCCACTCAGCACGGGGAGAGTGGCCACCGCCAAATGTATAGAAGACTCAAGAAGGGGCCAGCCCCTGAGGTGCTGAAGTGAGAGTACAAAAGGGTGAACGAAGAACTCACCCAGCTACCAAGCAGAGCGTCGCCGGACAGATACTGTTCAAGGTCATCCGCTCAATTGTAGGCCAACTCGAAGCTCAACAATGAGAAATTCCACCAGGAGTCCTGTAAACCTATCCCCATCGTTGTTGACTCAGTTCCGGAATCCAAGCGGGCCTATTTAGAGTGAGTAGGTGAATGGAAGGTGTGCCCGCCGTGTAGCTTTGACCTCGATAGCGTCGAATTCTATCAGAAACTGATGACGGCTAAGGTAGGGCGAACATGAGGAATAAATGAATTCGGACAGCGCACTTTAACCAAGAAAAGGTTCGACGTTCCTAACGTAGAAGTGTGGGGAAGAGGACAAGAGCTGGAAAGAGAAGGCCCTCAAGCGGGAGGCGGAGCCGATTACATCTAAGGCTTGGGGAAGGCTTCGTAGCCTTCTCTCCCCGGAGGAAAATTGGCATTCAGCGAAAGTTGTCCGACTTATCTATAAATCAACAAGGGGATTCGGACGATGAGACGAGACAAACACACCTTGAGCGTATGACACCTTACGGGACGCAGCTTTTCACAAGCCACCTTCTTAAGGACCGTTCACTTGGTAGGGCTGAAAAATACAGTCTCCAGAAATCAGTCTAATGGTCGTGACGTTCCCGTTGAGTCGTGTTCAACTCCGAGAGATCCAAGTGAACGTTATAGCTGGCCAGGTTTGCAAAACCCGAACTTCGAAAGAAGTTAGACACGACAGTTGCCTTAAACGACTCATGATGGGAAAGGCATGAGGGTCGGCGGCGCTCTGACCAGGCGTGAGACAGTGTTTGACAATGTTGACGACGTTGACAGCCACCTGACTCGAGACTTTTTCAAATTTGCATTTGTTTTGCTCTTCTTCTTTATAGGGATGGTACATTAGGCGCGTTTGTTCATCTAGTTATACTTCCATTGAATGTGCGCCGGTGATTGATCCTCGACCAATCCTCGACTTAACCCGGGAGTCGCTGTTGTATGTGTATTGACATCCATTGAGGCTCCAGGTCAACCTATTGTCCCATTTCCAGTGACTTTCGTCATCTCCATGTCCGGTACATGAGTCCTGGACTCCAGCTGGTCCGCCTTCAATACATACATTCTTATCTCTCTTCAAGTCCTTCTTCTGACAAAAGTTCCAGAGAAAAAACGGACAATAGCGTTACTTTGCATATCGTTCGTCCACCCTCGCTTTTCCGTGCGTTGGGATGACACAAGCGCACAATCCACAGGTACGTGAATGGGAGAACCGTTTGCGGCTTATCTGGCTTACTTAATTACTGATAAAGCTCAAGACAATAAGACAACGGCCGACCGCTCTTAGGATACCCGCTGATCATTCCGTGACAAATGTGTGCCCAAGTTGGAGGAAGGGCCGCCCTCGGTATAAATCACGGTGTCCTTGACTATGCAATATTGTAACAGACAAGTTGAGGCGCTTACTAGCGCGGGAACTATTGCCTTTCGGAGCAACGCTTATTGTTCCGAGCGCGGCTTCGGCTCGGAAAGCGGCCTCGGACTGCGGACGCAAGTTTGCCGCCTCCTTGTTCGCCGTTAAAAGGAGTGGTATATAACGCAGGACAGAAAGAACAACTTTCTCTCCCATCCTACTCCCGCCATGCCAGCTCTTCAGGAATATTACCACGTGATTACGTCAACTGCATGGATGGTTATTCTATCCATTATACCGCAAGACTTAGTGCGGACTGCAGCTGTCTTACTCGGTGGCTTAATATGCGTGTACAATATTATTCATGCTGTGCGCCCCCAAACTCTCATAAAAAAACTTCAACTTCGACTCTTATCTTTGGAGGGGAAACTCCAGGACGCCATCGATTCTGGAATCATGGCTCAAGCGGATCCCGTTTTTACCGCACAAATTGAAAGGAGCATGGGGAGGTGAGCATCGATGTCGTTTATAAAAAATTAAGTTGTAACACAATTTTTCATAGAATTTGTTACAGAACCTCTGAGCTTTATGAGATAACGCTTTTGATGTCTGGAGGAATTTTGCCCGAGATGAAGGCTGTCTGGCAGGGTCACTCACTCAACATTATTAAATGTCTCCGGGATGTTGACAATTTAGAAGTGGACCTCGAGGTATGTCCTTCCAAATCTTTCTCTTCATGAGTAATGTATATTATGGAATAGATAAATCGCGCAACGGTTCTGAAGAACCGATATCACTTCTGGATGTGATGGGATATATCTGTTCCGCACTGCCACTGAATCTTATATTATCTAAACCCTTTCTTATCGCTACGTGTTTCCGCCTATCCCAATTCTATTCACTACTGCCGGACCTTTCTCAACATATATCCAGCCGCCACGTCATATTATTCTCGTATCGTGCTTTACGAACGTAGAAAAACTAGAATAAAATGCGAAAATAATAATGGTCGCACCCGCGATCTGCGTACCTGGCTAAGAAATGATTTTACATAAACAAAGAAATAAAAAAGATTAGGGAAAAAATTACGGGTGGGTGAATCTTAAGGGGCCTCGGGGAGTATCAACGATGCGAAGACTCATTTTTTTACCCGCCGACTCACCAAATTACAAACCTTCCGTCTAACTTTATCAACGCTCAGTTCGTTGGCAACGCCACTGGAGTTGGCGTGCAGGGCACGTGCTGAGTAGTTGATTTTCTGGAGCCAAAGAAAAGAAGGTTCCGAGTCGGGAATGCGCAGCGCCTTCTTGACCAAGAATTCTTGTAAAGGCGTTGCTCGACATCACAAGAAACACGAAGTATGACAATGCAATTGGTGTCCAGTCTTGGTCCGGAGATCACAGATCAAGGGCCCCATGGTGTGGCATACAGAACCACAATCGTTCTGAAATCGTATATGCGTACAGTGTTGGAACACCCAAAAACCTCAAGTTCAGAGTGATTATATGATCTTTAGTCAATTCAGATGCCTCTGCCAAAGACTGGGATTGAAATTTCAGTGAAGTTCTGTGCAAGGTAGATGGTTTACATAGATTGAATACTTATTGAATGTCCTGAAAGATCGATTATAGCAAGATTATAGAACACCACACGCAATCAAAGAGATTGGCGGACGGGATTGCGGTCTATGAAAGATCGAGCCCATCAGAAGCGAGGAACACCAGGAGTGCTGATCCGGGCCCTCCCAAATTAAACGTCAGGGCTCTTAAGCTAGATAGGCTCAGAAACTCAACAGAAATTATGTATGATTAAAATTGAATCGGGGGTTCGCCGACAATCTCCGCTCGCGACTTCACAGTTCTTTTCTTTATAGGCGATAACTTAATTAACTTGCCGAATTTGCGATCTCATGTAAACCCACTTGCTCCAAACTGCGACGGAGATCATAGGGACTAACCATCTATTGGAGTTGGATAGATGGTCAGCTCCTGGTTTCCCGGAGGAAGTTCAGCTTGTCCTAACCTCTCAAGTAAAGTTTGATTAACCTGACGTGAGACGTTAGGACAAACAAGTGTATGGCATATTTGGCTTGTATTTGGCATCCCTCCAGAGTCCAAGAAATTGTGGCCCAAGTATACAGTACTCGCAGTGTCGGGGTTAAATTCACGATACCTGAATTTAATCTTGGGAATTTTTGCCTTTAGTTTCCAATTTTGTTCAGCCCAGATGCGCCGCGGTAGGGTTTGTGACCAAGGCACAGCATGGGAAATTTTCCTATGTTCGCGCCGGTTTTAGACCCCTGGTTGGAAGCTTTTCCTCACACGTCCTCGCCAAGTCCTCGCCCTACCTTGCCTTCAGGGTTTTCGGGGAGATCGGTTCCGATCATGCAGGCTAGGTGACGCAAGATGAAAGTTTGCCCACACGAATTGCACCTGGAGGGCCGCGACTATGATATACATATGGAGTGTCATCTAAAGCATTTCTACGCTGTCGTCGCTCCACCCCATTCTTTTCCCTCAGAAATGACCATGTACACGCCCACCATCCTGGCGCTTCGAGGTGAGCCAATCTTTGTTGCTTCGATATCTCCAATCTACATCCCAATCCTAGTCACCAACTTCGTTCTCACCTTGACCGGTGTATTTGCAACCTGCTTTAGGCTCTGGCGTCGAAAGACCACAACTCATATTTGGTGGGATGACATATGGGCCGCGCTGACGATGGTCTTCGGGATTATTTGCATGACATCCATGGAGCTCTTCCTCCAAAATCAAAGTAAGCGTTTCAATCTCTTCGCTAACCGTGGCCACCATCATGTATAATTTGATTTGCTCCTTCAGCTTCTCACACTCTTCGAACGAAAATAGCTCTCTATTACCTGTCAGGCCTTTTTCCTGGCATCAAGGACTTCCGACTAACTTGCATTCGATCAGTATGGCCCAGTCTTACATTGCTTTGAATTGGTGAGATCCATCCTGCTACTCTATTCCATCTGTTCTAACGGCATCTATCTAGGGCTGCCAGGATTTCAATTCTTTTTACCGTGATCCGCATTTCTGTAGGAAGAGTGCGGTATTGTCTCAAATGGATCGCCGCTATTTTCATTCTAACATGGCTTATTCTTACCGCTCAACTGCTCTGGACGTGCGAGGGGAAAAACGCGGATTGGGGCCCAAGCCATTTGATGTGTGTGATGCCCTTGAGAGTTGCGATCGTACAGTTGACCAGTGAGCTTCAACATCACGGATTTATGATGAACGTTAACAATTACTTTATTATTTTACAGCCGATGCGTTGAGCGACTTTATCTTGATTGTAGCGCCCCTCTGTCTTGTATGGAAGATAAAGTTATCAAGAACACAAAGAATCCGTATCATAACAATTTTCTCCAGCACGATAGCTATGACTATTGTCAGTCTCAATCATGCGTGTTGGCTAATAGTGGACGGTGGCGGGTTATCTGAGGCCATGGCGGGACTCATCCAGGTGTGTATAGGGTTCCCTCTTCGCGTCCTTTTTGCTAACCTTCAACTCAACTAAGAATTCCGTTAGTCTGCTTGTTTGCAATTTCAGCGTTATAATCGCCTTCATCTTCCAAATCGCGGCGGAAGATGCAAGGAGCTCTTACCATTTAGAAGCTGGGACCCTCTCTTTCCGGTGTAAGGTGCCTAGCGGTGTGCCGTCGGGGACATGTGTGCGTATTGAGCGCAGCGAAGTGATAACTTTGGATAGCGTTGGTTCGTTACATGGGGATACGACAAAAATCGGACAACTTTTGACACAGATAGGAAGGACTTTTTGACGAAGGACTGCACATTAGACCTCCTTTAATTTTTGATGTACTTACTACTTCACGTCGAAATGGCTCTCGAACATCCTACTCATGGAACTATAAATGCGACACTGAATTGATATCTTGGTGTTTGAAATCAGGCCTCGAAGCGGGTCCTGTAAGTGTCGGGGAGCGTGTCGAAGCTACGTCGAATCGAAGAGCTCTATAGCGTAAGAAAGCAGGTTGAAAGAGCCCCTCTCATCTTCTCTCATTTTGAATGGCACACAAAAGATTGTTAGCCAAGGCTCTTTCACCCCAATACGTTCGAATGTACACGCCATTCTGTGTCAAATTTCGATATCCCCCTGCCACCCCCAGCCTGCAAGGCATCTCCACCCGCGGCCGACGTTCCCTTAACATGCAAACCCCTATGAAGTTATGTTGTCCGATGGGACGGTCCCACCGTATGCATTGGCCATCGAACGCTTGTGCGTAAGGCACCCTCAGGTCGAGACGTTTGAGAGACTCCTGCCCCACTTATCGTGAACAAGTAGCAGAAGCATGGTTGGTGGATCTTCAGAGCCATTTGCTGGCTCTATGTCATGGAGTCCAACTGTTATGCCATTGGACATGGACCACTCAGCTCCTAAAACTTCCAGCTTTGGGGTACGTAAACGCCAAACAGGTTTCAGGCACGGTATCGAGTTTAGTTTCGTCCTTGTCTCTTTGGAGCGGCATAGCCACCATACCCCTCATTCGCCCTAGTCGATTATTGAAGAGACTGCATTTCCATTGTACAACATCGTCGATCTCATCGCACCACCGAGAAGGGGTCCTTGAATGTTACTTGTTCGGTAAGTTAAGTACGCAGTTTGCGTCGGAAGGACTGAGGGCAAGTGAATTCCACACGGAAAACAGATTTTGCAATGTCCGATCGTACAGGGGAGGTATGAAATCCCAGTCACATCTCAGTGTTGCACGATGATCGATCCGAGTAAGGGTTTCGCCCAGACGCAGGAGATCGCGTCTCCCAACAAAACTCCATCGACGGTCTCTTGTGTCAATCCGCTTGATAGGTTTCACGATAGCAGTTACATCCGATCGAGTGTAGCGGCTGGGGCGCGGATGAGCGCGAGGCGTGGGATCCAAAAAGGAAGATGTTCGAACGAGGAGGACAGGATATGTCAAGTACGAAGAGTCAAGGGACCAGCTGCGTCTTTTGCCTGCTGTTGCATTTCTTGCTCTGCGAGAACACCACATTTGGAAGGGATCAGGGAACTAAGAAAGGGCAGGGGGAGAGAAAGGAAGGGAGGAGCCATGCACATGACAACACTCTCCTCAATGAAGGGCATTCCGTTCTCCGAGCCATGCACATCCACGGGGAAAACAGAAAGCGCGGAAAATGAAAGCGACTCTCACCTCCACACATACTAGCAATCTTCAACGCGCGCTTGAGCTCACCCTGGTATGCCTGAAGATAGGGTGATTCCCTTTATTTTACTGGTTCAAGGTCTTAGCGGCCACCTGAGGACGGCACGACGCAACCCACCTTTTTCGGAAATTCAACCATTGGGAATCAGATTGACATGGAAGGCCTGGATAGAGTGAAACACATCTCCTCCCACTTGCTCGAGAACCCATGCGGACGTGATTGCAGAACGTCACCGGATAGCCGACGTCGGTTGAATTACGGGAAATGCGGTGGAGTGTGATACGCTTGAGAAAGTTTGGTCTGGCTGGAACATGTCAGTCGGTTAAAAGTATTACCACGCAGACAGAAGGACGATACTAACACACATGAACAGATCCCTTATCTCAACATCTCTCTTCCTTGCATCAGGAAAATGACACATTGCCTTATTGAGCTTACTTGCACTTGTTTGACTTACACGCGTCTTACGTCTGAATTGGGTCTTGCGAATGATCTCCATGTCTGATGGGCAAGACATTTTCAGACATAAGACAGTCAGACGGTTTCAGACAACATAAGACTATTTCAGAAACTTTTTCGGAATTTGCATTGAGAACAGCCAAACATTTAAGAACAGGTCAGGCCCGACTTAGGCTTCAGATGTGGAGGGTGACGAGGGCATTCAAAGTTAAAGTACACTAGGCAACATGAAGATGTGTATGTACAACGACGTTGGGTCCCCAGGTCTCCGTCATGAAGGCTCACCACGTCTGTGGCTCGCGCTCCCACCACCGCGTTGATCCTTCGTTCCTGATGTCTACTCGCCTACTACCTCGATGGCGGGAGGGCAAAGAAGCGCAGGCGCGAGGCGAGATCGAACTGGCCTTGTGCTGTGCCGTATTTGACTTCCAACCGCCGCTCGACGTCTTTGTTCTCCCATCGTGCTCGCTGTAGTCCAAAGGTTGAGTCAGCTGCGAGTTTTTGTTGATCTCGTTCAGACTCACCAATTTGCCACACCAAGTCGACGTCGTTTCCGACTTCTCCCTCATCTTCTGTTGCTTCAAGTTCTCAACTTGAAGGTCACCTTGTTTCGTCATGAGTTCCGCCTAAGCTTGTCGGAAAGCGGAGGGCTTCGTTGGCCAGGTCAATCGCGTCGGGAAGGAAACGGTGGGAGACGTGCCCTTTTAATGGGCTGTTCTGGACGGTTGTTATCACCACATTGAGCGAGGAAGAGGGAAACGATGGGAGTAAGATTGGGTGATACTACCCAAGGCAAGATCGAAGAAGAACGTTATGTAAAGCTCAAAATATTTTAGACTCCGCTTCAAATATGTTTGTTGAACTTTCAGCAAACGAAACCAAACAACAACGTGTTCAATGTTGAACGTTGACAGTGCTTTGCACTGCCGTCTGCACACCGAAATCGCGAAAACTATGTTTGGTTTTGTATGTTCGTTACAGATTGTCACGCATCAGGACCGGATCTGAGCGCATTGGGAATTTTGAATCCCTGAAATGGTCAGCGGCCTGTTGCTTCTCGATTTGTGGAGGTCACGGTACAACACATACAAACACATTTTCGAAGCTTCGTTGTGCAGACGGCAGTGCAAAGCACTGGAACGTTCAACTACTAATAGACCCAGGATGCCCTGTCTTAAATTTTGTGGCAAGAGGTTTTGTGGAAGGTTCAAAATCAAAAATGTGCCGACTGAGAGGGGCTGCCGAGGTAGTGGTAGGGCATAGTACCTTCCCGTTCGCTTCAACAACTCCAGGTACGTTGGCACTTTGCCAGCTTCGCCTTGCTAACCATTGCCCCTTTCATTCCGCCCTAACTGTCTGCAACAGCCACCAGCCCGACAACTCAACGACATCGGGTGTCGGGAAAAGTACTCTTTTGGGTTCAGTTTTTCCGGTATGCTCAGATCCAAGCCCCATTTCATTTCCTAACAACATATTCAGACACCACTTGCGCCGCAATGACAACCACGACACGACTCCCAACGCCAACGACCTCCCACAAACGAAGACGACCGCCCACAGACGAAGCCGCCCGCCCAAACGACGAAGGCCCCAAAACGAACACCAACGACGCCAGCACCCCTGAACGGACACAGGCAACAACGGGCCCAGGTGAGCAAGCTCGCCTCAAGCTCACCTGCCCCCCCCACTCACATCTTCAATATAGAATCCAGGTGCCATGTCGCTGACAGCGACGTGGCAACCAAACGACGAACAACGACCCAAATTCGTTGTTCGTCGTCGTTCTTTATTTAAGAATACCACGGTAAGCACCCCCGTCCCCCCTTCTTCCCAACCCACCTCGCTGAGACACAGGACGACGAAGGGACAAGGTTGACGACACGGGACGAAGAAGTTTTTTTATTTAAGAATACCACGGTAAGCACTCCCGTTCCCCCTTCTTCCCAACCCACCTCGCTGAGACACAGGTCGACGAAGGGACAAGGTTGACGACACGGGACGACGAAGCCGCGACGAGGAGGACACGGGGCGACGACGACACAGCACAACAACGGGACAACGACGCAGGATGGCGATGGCATGGAGGGGTTGGGTTTGAAGATTGTCAAGCGAATGGAGTGACAGATCGTCGATGGGCATGGACTGCATTGTCGATGTTGGCGGGTATATTCACAGGTGGTAGTCTCTTACCTAGCTTCATCTGCATCCCTGTAATAGTGTACATTGTGAAAATAAATGAGTCATTTTGAAACCGTCTAAAATTGCCTGAAAAATGTCTGCCCAACTGAAATAAGATGGCAATGCCTGGAACAAGATGGTGATGCCTTAGAGTGCCTTACGTTCTGGGGTGTCTTAACTGCCTTGTGTAAGGCATTTGTGCCTTGTACCGAAAGGTACATAGCTTTGGCAAGATCCATCAAATCTGTCTGATTTCGTCTTAGGTGCCTGGCACAAGACAGATCAGACAGATCAGACAGCGTGTCATTTTCCTGATGTGTACTCCAAAATTCGAAGCACCTCATCCCATTGAACGCGGACGACAGAGCGTAGTTGGGCTTGAAAAGGCATATATATGCGGTTGGATACTTTCACTCAGTTAGCGGAGGGAACAGGATCAGAACGAAAGCGGAACTGGTATCGGTACTAACAATGGTGTAAGTATGCTTCCAGTCATACAACAATTTCAAAATCACCTTCCTGTGCCGTGCAGCCGTCTAAACGTGTGTGAATGATCCGTGAATTGAGTACCATGTCAGTACCACACCTAGCGTTGCGTGTAAAACTCCGGCCAAGTTTAAAATTATGTAAATTACTAGGGCGATTTTTGGTGAGGGTAAATAAGGTAAATTACGGTGTAAATTACGAATTTTCGCCAGGTCACGTGTAGGACCAAATGCAGATTTCAGCTCACCCAATCGTTTAGCTCAAAGATGCCGCCATCTTCGCCATCCACCTCGTCTTTCGCAACGGCTGCCCTCTCGGTCACTCTGGACTGCTTCATCTGTCGAATGGGGCTGTCTGCAAGGATCTCGGCGAGCTCATCCGAGCATAAGTCTATCTCGTCGTCCACATCAACAGGCAGCACGGCACTCGACGAAGGTGGGGCGGAACCTAAATCGACGTCCCTTCCTCCTGCCTCTTCTCGGCCCTCGTCGTTATCAATGGGACGAAGCAACCACTCGATGTTAAAGCATTTGATAGTCAGGTTGGGGTGGGCAGTTTTCCGGAGCTATGGATGGCGGGGATGAGTGAGCTCAATGTCGAAGAAAAGGTGCGCACCTTGGTTTCTTTTAGACAAACTTATAGAAGGCTCTGACCTGAGTCAATGCCATAACCCCCAGCTCCAGGGAATTATTTACATATTTTACATGCCCGATATCTGGTTTGGTAAAAAAAATTGTAAATTACTGTAAATTACACATGTAAATTACATTTTGTAAAAATACCCCGACTTTTACACGCAACCCTAACCACACCAAATGATGATTGATGTCGTGGTCCGTGCGCAGATGTCACATGACATTTTTCGCTTCCTAACAATTCAATTGCAATTCATTGAACCAATTTCCTGACAATTTCCTTAAAGCGCACCTGATGTCCGTGAGGAAAAGTAAGCACTTACCAACACATACTTATAGTTACCACTCTCATCTTCTTATACACAAGTAGTAAGCATAGAAAAACTATTAGGATTTTGAGATAAACGTATTCCGGGTGAAAATTGTATCTTGTTTGTCTAGCATCCGAATCGCCCCCTCTGTTCCATATGGTGTTGGAACGGTGACCTTAAAAAAACTTGAATTCCCTACGGCGTCAATGCCATATTGACCTCTCCCCTCATCAGCGAAATCCACGAAGCTTTCAAATATTACGATATATGTCAGGCTTCCCAAACGGGGCCCAATTATAGGGCCTGAAGAATAGTGAGCCATTTTCAGATCCTATCGGAAAATGGTCTTACCCCCTGTCAGGAAACAATTTTCGCATTCGCGCGCTATTTTATTACTGGTTAGAGAGTGGTCAAAAAATAAGAGGTGAATGGAGCACCTGTATTCCGGATCACGGCTTTTAGCTGGTAAAGGACGTAGTGCTGCAGGATGACTAAAGTCCGTTAACCACCAATGTTTCATGCGCAAGACCACAACCAATTCCGACTTACCCCAGTTTCTCCAGAATAGCCCGTCGAATTTCAACCTCCTGCTCCCAAACGACTTGCCCATGACGTTTCAGATAACTAACGAAGTAGGGTCTATTTTCTTCTCGCAGAAGTTTGGCCACTGATGCATAATTTTTACATAGCTCTCCATTGGGCTTCAGCGGATTGTTGCCTTGAAAAGGGAAATATAACAGCTCAGCCAGATAACCTCTCATGAATGTGGCCAAGTTGGAATGTAAATAACCCAACGGAGGGTCCAAGAGGACCGCGGTGAGCGAGTCTATAAAGGCTGGCAGGGTAGGAAACCATATTTTTGGAGAGAAATGGTCAAGTGTGAGTGTGCGATTTTGGTCGTTAACATTAACCGAAAAAAAAGATTGGGGATGGATGAAAATACGCGGTGGTTTTCCAGTTTTCCAAACGATTTTTGTGACCTTGCGTCCTTCTCCCTCCTTTCCTCCTCCCCTGCCGCTTTGTCCCCCCAGTTTGTCCCCTCCCGAAATTTTGCTTGTAGAACACCATTTTGTTTTTATTATACATGAAAATACCATTTTTGTTCTCAGTTCCAGCTTCCCCCTGGGCAAACATGCTGCCATTGTCCAAAATGGACCTTGCAGGCCATCCTTGATTGGGGCCTGGGTGCTGTTAAATTTTCGGGAAAAATACAAAACTTTCAGAATACCTTCAGTATACCTGCCACTACATGTTCATCGCTTTTTTTTCTCTTCAGGGAGATGTTTAGAATGTGGTTTGCTGCAAGGGACTGAAAATAAGTGAGAAAAGCACACATAAGTAGGCATATTAATAAGTGCTTATGTGCAACGGATTTAGCTTAAATCAAGTTCAATTTAGTGGATTTAAGGCCCTGTGATGCCAACCAGCTCAATTTAAGGTGCCTTTCCTTGAGCGGGCCTATCCCTGCACCCGATTTAAGGGTCTTTCGGCTCAGGGAACTAACCCCCTGCTATATCACATTGGCTAATGAATCTTTCTCTTCTGTCATTAGGCCTCTAATTCATGTAATGCTCATAATACTGTAGGATTGTAGGAAAAGAATGATGTAGTATACTAGGGTGGCAAAAAAATACTTTCTCTCCTGCAGAATTAAACCCGACCTTGTGTTGCATCATTGAATGTTCGGAGATAACAGATCCCCCACTTTGTGATATGTGCGGCTGTGCAGCGCATCATTTTCCGGTCCATGCTCGTTTTTGTTTGCACTTTGGTCGAGCGCACAAACATTTGGCAATGGCCTCTTGGAGGCGAGAATGTTTCGGGAGCCAAGCTCCACATGGCGTAGCGTGAGTGTGTTGCCTGGAGGGGGTTGGCCGCAGCAAAGAGAGGGTTAAACGAGACGAAGGTGAGAGAGAAGTCAGGGTAGGAGAGCCAAAAGGAAAGTAATTTCTCATGGAAAACGGAATCCGGTGGTGAGCATGATTTATTGAATTTAACATTCAGTTGCTTAAATCGAGTGAAATAACTGTACTTATTGAGTGAAATGCGAGCTGGTGGGCCCGGGAGGACGTTAACTAAACGTAATTATGGATGGGCATATCGGACTGCATATCTACAGACTACGATGCTTCTACTCACGGTTGACTCACGGTACTTATTTGCTCTATTATATTACGGTAGTTTCCCTTGTCTTTCTTTTTTTCGCTTCGCCGTTTGGTTTGATAGTTGCTTGTAGGAACTTGGTAGGAACCTGCAAGAGACTATTTTATGTAAGTACTCTATTCATACGTACTCCCTTCGTGGTAAAAATAGCTTGCTAACGTTGATCCGGTGGAGCACATTCCTTCAACATGCACAAGACTTCCTATGGTATTGTGACGTTGTAGGTATACAGCTGTCTACACTAACATATATATGTTCCGGTAGGTGAAAAAGTGTTCTTTCACTCATTTGACCTTTTGGTGTAGCGGTTGCGTTGCTCACATACGTCCGTCTTACAGGTATTTATTACGGCACAGAAAATTGGTCCTGAGGCTGGTAGATAAATGGAATAATGAACTAGAAACCTAAGTACAAATTCTAGATCAATGCCAAAGACTGAGGTCTCGTCGCAACCGCCTTGCCACCTCCGACTTGCCTATTTCCGCAAGTGCATGTAGCACTTTGACCACGTCTTCATCCGAGTATAGGGTTTTGAGATCATCTGGCATTTTTGTTTTATAATCGACAAGGAAACGAGTGTCAGCGATGATGTCCTGAAGATCATGCTCGATTTTATGGGTGTGACTGGTATTGCGGTCTGCGAGAGTATGGATTTTGTCTGCTAGAGATGCCTGTTCATTCAGAAACCGAAAGCCATCCCTTTCGATGCTATATTTAGATGGGAGCGGGATAATCTCAGATTGACGAGAAGAGATATCACAGTTTACCGATCCAAGCTCGTTTCTGAAGCGGTATTTTGCCATAGATGGGTCCTTGGACCTGGTAATATTTAAGAAGGTTGGGTAGCAAAGGAGACGGTCTAGCCCTTCCAGGGAGGTAACGTTCATGTCGAGATCCTGGTAGACATGTGTTAGCTTTGACCGAATAATGATCTTGATGGATCATATCTTTGTGAATCTATGCTTGTGATTCAATACAGCAGCCGCTCCGCCTATTACGATGTCAGTCTGGCCTCGTCATTTTGCCGCATTCGTGATCGCCTGCGCAGCCAAAATAATTTCTTTTCGAATCGCGAACATGTCGGTCGGGGTGATGCAAAGATTCAGGGCAAGCTTATGTCTGATGGTAAGAGTTCAGAGTGGTCGAAACGAGCAAGAAGAGAAAGGGGCCCAAGTGCGAAAGAGGTGACGAGATTGAGAGCCTCAGGGAAATTTTGTGGAGGCTGACAGAGGCGCGAATTATCCAATAGAATACCCAAAGACGAGGTTCTATACGAAGGAGTACGCTGAAGGTTTAGGGAGAGGCGCAAGAAACTCTTGTCGAAGCCGACGGAGACGCGAAAAATCCAAGGTGTGGAGAGGCTGACGAGACTGAGACCGAGAGACAGTGATAATTGAGAGTGAGGAACGCGAAGGCAAGTTTTGTGATGACGTTGATAGGAGTGTCTTATAGGAGGGTAAGAAGAAGACACGAGTCGGAGACTAAGAGAGGTGATGAGACGGAGACGCAAAGCAAGAGGTTGAGATAGGGAGATGTTTAGAGGTGAGGAATGTTTGGTGGTTTAAGGCGAGAGATGCTTGACAGCTCGATGCAAAACCCTAGACACCTCCCCGAAATTTCTCAACTCCGCCTCGCTTTGTACAAACAATCATTTGAGGAAGGAAGCAGGCACAAATGACATAAGTCCTCCACCCAAACAGGTATACTGTACCATTTCATTCAATTCGGACGTCATGTGTCACAGACCCCTCTGATTTGTCCGAAATGTCACATTTGTCCTTGGTCACACAGCCCATGTCCGAAACCGTTTAGCAAGTCAAGAAAATTGGGGTTTTCCAAGGTGTTTCTGCGCCTATTACACCACCTTGGCGCTGTTAGGACTTGTCCGAAAATTGTTGATGTCACTGGTCACCGACCTGTTGTCCGAAAGCAAAATTTCGGACAAATGGTCACAGGTCACACCCCTGTCTGAATTGAATGAAATGGTACAGTCAAGGGGGCCCCGGGATTTGAATGCCGGACCAGGGGTCTGGGGGGGGGGGAGGCTTCCGAGGGCTTAAAAATTTTTACTAAAGTTAGATTAAATTTCTATTTTTGAAGCCCTATGGCAATGGGCGGACGTATGGGCCATCGAGACAGACATTCAGCTTCACTCGAAGACCTTAGCGTACTGTACCAGGCAAAAAAAATGGAATCTATTCTTCATTGTGTGGACTTGGACATAATTTATCTTTTA
>KN838620.1:17209-43119 GCA_000827195.1 Laccaria amethystina LaAM-08-1 | reverse complement strand
GGGGGGGGGGGGTCACCTACAAGTGCTTAAAAAAATTTACCGACCCCGTGTAATTTTTAAGGTCCTTGGGCCCCCTTGGGTACAGTATGTAATGTAATGGAGTGCTCCACACTAATTGAGGTTGTGATGATACGGAATTGCTCCAAATGCGGTTGTTTGTACAAAGCGAGGCGGAGTCCAGAAATTTTGAGGTGGTGTCTAGGGTTTTGCATCGAACTGGAAGGCGTTTGGCGAAAAAATTTAAGGGAAGAGGTATAGAATGTATTGGCTGCAATCCACGATCATATAAAGGGAAATTTGGGAGGCTGACAGATTCGTCGTCCCAAATTTCCCTTAGAGATAAAAATAGAATCGACCTCTGTAAACTTGAAGGCCAATTAACCTTTTCACCATGTCACGCGACCATCTTCGCTCCCGTCTTGAAGCCGTGGTCTTCATCTTAATCTGCTGACAAGACTAAAGTTGTCGAAGGGTGTAGTGATGCTCAGGGCTAACGATGAGAGACAAAATACATGTCCTTTCAGAGTCGTTTTTCGTAGCTCCTAAGAAGTTCAGAGGTGTAGGGATCGAGCGAGAGGTCTGAGGGGTAGGAAAGTCAAGTTGATTTTAACCGGGTCAGAAGGACGAGCCTACGAATTGCCGATCCATGACAGTGCAAACGGTTGTGTGGTCACGCAATCATGCGCCTTATGTCCAGGCTGAGAGGAGGGGTGCCAAAAGTAAAGACCGGCAAATTGGGAGACGATGCTCTAGCTTCGTATAAATAACCTTAATATCATAGTTTTGACAAAATGCCCACCTTCCTAGGCATCCAACCAGCACGGCGACAGGACGAATCGTGAAATTTGCGCATCTTATTTTGATCCTATTGTTCGAATGGTGCCACGTGACTAGCTACGTTACTTGGACTCTACTTCTGCTCCATTTCTGGTGACTGACCAAACAACGCCTATGAACCCTTTCCGATCGCACCTTGTCGCCCTCCTCTCTATCTACGAACACGGTCCTTTCCTTGGTGCTCCCACCCTGCGGTACGATGGACCCGCTGACTGGCGGACGGAGCTGATCTTGAAGAGTTTGGTTGTGGTTGCGAAGAGGATGAGGGATGCTGAAGCTGCTGTTGCGTCGATTGGTGGTATCAGTTAGGGTGCAAAAAGTGTCCTACCTCTCCCCCCGTCTCACACACGTGATGTGTCCGACCTTCCATATATGGTAGTCTCACGACTTAGGGCAATGTACCATTGCCCTACAGTGCTTTGCATAATGCTTTGCAGCACGAACTTTTTAAATTTGTATTTGGTCATGCTTGAACTGGTCCCGAGGTGTTACAACTACCCTTTTTGGCCTGCCCTAGTGCCCGAAATGTTTTACGGAGACTCGTTGTCCCAAGGCAGGGTGCCCTCACATACACGGTCAGAAATTTGAGATGCCATACTGGCCAAATGAAATTTCTGTGGAAACTTTCTACGACAGGACCCGTCCGGAATAGGCCTGACCGTGACATCTCGGGTCCAGTTTAAACACAACCAAATACAATAAAAAAAATTTCGTGCTGCAAAGCACTGTAAGTCAGCTCGAGAACGCGCAGTAGCGCGTTCTCGAGCCCCTAACCCCCTAAACTAAACTAACCTACCCTAACCTCCTAATCTAACTGAGAACGCGCTACCGCGCGGGGAGAAAGATATCCTTAACCCTAACCATTAACCCTAACCTCCTAACCTAACTCAGAACGCGCTACCGCGTGAGGAGAAAAACAATCCTAACCCTAAGCATTAACTCTAACACCCTAACCTCCTCTTAACCTAATGTATAAGTAAATAAAAAATAAATGCCCCAAAAGAAAATGATTGTTGACACCGGGAATCGAACCCACTGCCTATGACTAATCAAATACAGCTTTATCAAGATTTAACCACTAGACAATCTCGGCGGTTCTTTTTGTTGCGCTGTGTGAGCTATGTCCTATAATATTTCCGTTTAAGGAATATGATTTGTAATAATTACTATTTATGGAAAGTGAGACGGGGGGAGAGGTGGGCCAGCTGGGTGCAAAGTTGAAGGGAGATGGGGATGGAGATAGAGATGAGTGAAACACGGTGGGTTTTGCTTTTTTGATAACGAGAGAAAAAGGCTGATGATGATTTTAGGTAGAATACGCAAGTGGAAGATGCGACGATTTCGACTAATACCCACCACCACTCTTGCACCACTCAGTAGGCCATACCGCGGAATCGCAGAGCTTATCGACAGCTGCACGAGCAAACGGAATAATTCTCTCAATCGACGGTATTCCCTCCTCCATCGACCTCTCAAAGGCCTTTTCTCAAGCCTACGGGTCTGGCATGAAAGCCACTTCCCTTCCCTTCTCATCCTCCCTCCCCCTTCACCTCATCCTCAACCCCACCAACGGCCGACGCCCACCGCCCAACATACGGCAAAACCGTCTTTGACCCGCTTATGAGCCATCTACTCCTCCTCCTCTAC
Organism: Laccaria amethystina LaAM-08-1; assembly: GCA_000827195.1. Classification (NCBI taxonomy): domain Eukaryota; kingdom Fungi; phylum Basidiomycota; class Agaricomycetes; order Agaricales; family Hydnangiaceae; genus Laccaria; species Laccaria amethystina. The sequence continues at coordinate 40,635 of KN838620.1, read as the reverse complement.
CGCCACCTACCCACACGTGCTTCTAGGGTCTAGTCCACTAGCCGTACCAATGGTTCAAGCACCCGTACACCCATCTCAGCCTCCCTGCTGGAGTCACAACCCGTGTGTAGCGCAGTCTAACCTTGCGTTATGCCCAGTCCTCACACAAATCTAGTGTCATCTCAAAGCTCAGGAAAATCAAGGTCGTTGGGGGCCGCGCTTCCAACTGCACAGCGGCGTCGAGGAAACACGCTGCTTCAGACGGTCATCAGATGCACAAGCGATCGAGATGCTCGAGTTTTTGCTTCCCAGAAAACGAACGTCGCGCAGGATATCAGGCCCAATCTTCGTATCCGGTCAGTCCGTCGACACCCTCGAAGAGATCTAGCACGATCGCGCTCGCACCCCCCGCAACACAATACTCTCAGTAGCAGAAGGCATCGCAACTGACTGGAGATTCGACATATAAGGGCCCAACCGCTCTGATTCCTGTCCCCCCGGGATTCTCATTCTGTGGGATGGCTCCTCAGACCCGTCATGTTCGGTTTGCAGGGGAAACAGTCACTATAAGCTCCTCTCCTCCGCCTATCACCAAGCTGCCTCAGGCTTCCGCGCCGTTTAACAACCCCCTTCCTCCACGTCCCTCAACAAGCTGCATTCTCCGCAACCCTCTGCACAATTACAAGACTTCTTCCGTCCAACTGGGCAACCTCCACTGGACAACGCGCCCTCCGCCCCCGTCACCCCACTTCCTCAGACCCTCAATGGCACGCGCTCCACCCGAACACATAGACCACGCATCGAACCAAAGAACACGCACCCATCAATGGAAGCGAAACGCATACCACCACGTAGACCTCTCGTCAACCCGCGTAGACCACGCATCAAACCGCATAGACAACCCATCAAACATCGACCCACGTATCCCACACACCACCACCCCACGTCGGCCAGGATCCAAACCAACTCGTCCCACGTAGACCACATATCACCGTGCTCACGCTTCCCATTCCTGAACTCACTTCCAGCACCCATCCATCCTGCCATCAACCACGCACGCACACACAGACCACACACCGACCCACAGCAAATCACTTCAAACCACTCTTCTCCTCCTCCTCCCCCTCCCCTCCTTCCTCCAGCTCCTTCCTCGCCTCACCCTCTACAACCTTCCTCAACCCGTCCCTCTCCCGCCTAAACGCCTCCACCGTCTCTCCAAGCAAGGCGATTTGTCGGTCGAGGTCCCTCGCCTCCAAAGCACACATCCTTGCCCCACACATCTCACGTGTCCTTTCATGCGCCTTGCGTTCCGCCTCGCGTTCGTGTCGGAGGGATTGGATGATTCGGGATGCGTAGTTTAAGAGTTCTGCTTCTTGTTCGTTTGTGTTGTTTGAGGTTGTAGAATGGGGTGCATGGAGAGGAAGGGAAAAGTCTGAGGGAAGGGAAGGGTGAGGGGGGAGAACAGCGGATAGAAAGGACGAGCCTACCGAGCGGCAAGACTTAATAATTGCATACGGCTATGCGACAATGTGAAAGTTGCACTAATTATAACAAACCAGATCAATCCTCTCAGAAAAAGCGCACCTTTCTCAACCAGTTTCATAACATCTTCAACACCTCCTCAGCTCTCTTCTTCCCCTTCACAACGCCGCTCAGCTCTCATGGGCTGAATGGCATCGAGCGTGTCGAGAGTCGAGAGGACACGCTTGTATTATGTAATACATTTACTCTCGTTCCAGTCTGAGGCTCCTCCATTCGTTCTTCCGCTCAACTGCACTCAAATACGCCTGCGGCTACTCTCCTCTCCGTTCACCCGCAGCTGTCGTACAATCCGACCGCACACGCCCGGGATACGGACTTTGGGAGCCCGGTTGGATGTCAAGCCGTTGACACCTTGACGTGGTAAAAGCTGCAAAGGTTGAAAGGAACAATATGTGAGGAGGCGGTACTTAAGTTTAAAGTTTGTCCTTCCGTTGTTCGTTCTTGTATTGCCACCCCACAGTCAAACTGCATTGCGCATGTCAAGTTTCGCCAATCGGTAGTCACGTCATTTTGCTCCGTGTCGAAATCGACTTGACTTTCTTCAGACCTTTCGCTCCATCCAATGCCCAGATGCCAATAGGAACTACATGCCGTGAATCATCCCTTATTTCCGGCACGTACAAGACCCCTAATACACACAAGATTCTTGGGCATGCAGGTGGAGGCAGACGTTTGGTCGCGTACACCTCAACTCTGACCCAAGCGCATTTAGGCCCAACATGAAGACAGGGAGTTTGAGGATGCCGAAGGTATAAGGGGCGATTTGGATGCTCAAAACGACGGCAACGGGAAATGGCATCGGAGGTTGGGATTTGGGATTCTATCAACGCGTGAGTAACGGTGCTTCTTTCTGCCTTTCTTTTGGACGAGGCCTCTTTATAATCGTTACTCACCGATGAACCAGACATGTTCAGCCACGTCGTTCCCGTCCATTTGACGCGTCACAGCGTCACCCGCCGTATGAAGTGACAAGACGACGACGACCACCATCCGAGGTCCGCACCCACCTCCGCATCTTTCACCGACAATATCAGCCTACCTCGGGGTGGCATAACGAGCGGCTGGCAGTCTCTGAGAGCATAACGATTCGCCCCATTCTCCCCACCCTCATGAGGACATCAAATTCGCGCGCTTCCGGGTGGTCGATCAATCGCCCATGATGACTGAATGCGTTAATCGTCTCGTCGTGGTTGAGGAACGCATTGACCTACCCAAATTATCTCGACCTCCAAGTCGCGATGCTCGGATAAATATGGAGAGGGACGAACCCAGCTCCTGAATTGTAACTACAAAAAAGAAGGCATGTGCCGGTTTCCTTGTACGCTGAAGACTGTCCTCATTTTGGTCCGTTGAACTTTCGACAACTTGAAGCCGGGACCTCCATGGGTTGGGTACGTCGTTTTCTGAAATTTCTTGCGTCCCTTTTTTATTTCTCTTTTAAAAGGGGGAGTAGGACTTTCTATTAAGCCTTCGGATAGGATGGTCGCGTTGAGTGCAGAATGAATGCGGTATGGTACCTCAGTGTCCTCCACTTTTGTGATTGACCTTGCGAATAGGTTCACAGCGTTTAGGGAAACGTGTACGCCGTACGGTGCCTCCGTTTCCTGTATCCCCGTGTCCTTGAGTACGGTACCACCTCTCACTGAGTCATTCATGTTGATTGGCGCTCGAGCGCGTAGATTTCAGAAATTGTGTTCGGAGGTGGTGAAATGCAAAATTCTCAAGGGGGACGATGGTACGTGGTTCCCTTCGTGTTCAAGACGCTCCCCAATAATTTACCCTAGTAGAATATACCAGTTGTCGAACGGACGCAGACGCATGCTCTATCTCCCGCTAATGTAGAGGCTACAATATTGTGGGGCAAGTCCTCCGTTCGTAAACGACTGCAACGAACGCGAGGGTGAGTGTGGGGCGAGATAGATGCGTTGGGTGGTACTCCGTCAGAGGGGCGGGTGTTTCTTCACCCGCGTGCATAGTTTGTTCTGGGTCTTGCCTCGGGTGAGTTCTTTAATTATCCAATCACTATGATTCTTATGAACTCAAGGCGCCTCATTAAAGGATTACCAATTGCAACCAGCTTCTTTTCTGGGAAGCTCTGCCCGTTCATACAGGGAAAGGAAACGGCGCTCGCCAGGTCTAAGTCACTGGGACGTCCATGAGGGAATCTACCGGACAGGCCTGCATCGTAGATTCAAATGAAATGTGGATATCCCACGGATTGACATTGATGAGAGTCCAGTTCCACGCATGGGTGAACACGAGGCAGATAACGGGGCTGTGTTTCCTTTGACGTGCCGCTGCAATCCCATCTGGGAGAATCGATGTTGAGCGCTACTAACATTTCCACCACTTGCAACCTAACCTCAACATGTCGAACCAGCCACAGAACAAGAAAACTAGTTTCCTCTCGCCATCCGCCATTCGGAACAGTTTGAAATCGTTTCGAAGCCGCTCGTCGTCGTCGAATAATCCCGCCCAAACTCAAACGGGGCAGAGCGGGCATGTATCACCATCTGGTACAACTTCTCCACCCATGTCCAGGTCGCCTTCCCCCGAGGGACGCAACGCCGATGTTCAATTTTCCCCTACCGCATCAGTAGCTCTCGCAGGCTCCTCCAAGCGTGACAAACCATCGTCTTATCCAGGTATATGCCCATATTTGAGTCTTGTCAGCGTCCTAAACGCCCGTTTAGCCAAGGAAGTCGCAAAACACACCTTGCATGGGGTCTACGAACTGGCCAAGATTCTGAAGGAGTCCTCGGGTGTCTTGCCTCCTCTACATTCTGCTGTTAGCGGTCTCGTCGCGTGTATCGAAATGTACAGGGTGCGTCCTGTGCGATGTTGACGTAGATCTTGGTTGCTTACTCTTTTGATAGAGGACATCCGGAAACCACGAAAAGATGGATCGGATTTTGAAAAACATTGATGAATTGTGGTCGGAGCTCGCAGTCAAGATAGAGGAGTCTAAGGACCAGAAGGCGTTGGATCGGATTGTAAGGAAGCTGTCGAAGTAGGTTTCTACTCTTCCATCTCTTCCGAACTACGTATTACTAACACAACGTCTAAGATCGCTGGAAGAACAGGACGAAAAGATCAAGGCCATGCTTGAACGAGGCCGTTTGGTTAGATGGGCTCGTAATAGCGTTGACGCGGAGGAGCTTGTTTCCTCATGCGACGCAATTAAAGATGCTCTTCGTTCATTTCTTGTAAGCTGATCGTGGTCTTTCTGACTGTATTTCATTGACCACATTCAGGTTGGTCTAACTTTATTGATAGAGAGGAACACGCGTGATATTCTGAAGGTATCATATCTTACTTATGACCAAGTTTGACATTATTTACCATCATTTTTCCAGAACGTAGTTTTTCAGACCCTTCCCCGCTCTCACGATGCAGCTTTCAGTGCTGGTATCAACCTCGATAATATTTCGCGAGGGCCGTGCACTAAGGATACCCGGGTTGATGTCATCAAGCAGATCATGGAGTGGGTAAAGGAGACTGACTCTACAAAGGCTCCATCTGTTTACTGGCTCACTGGACTGGCTGGCTTGGGCAAAACCACAATTGCCTACACTATTTGCGAGGAGCTAAAAGCAGCAGGCATTGAATTTGTCTCCTTCTTCTGTTCACGTCAACTTGACAGCAAGAACTCGAAGCTCCTCATTACAACAATCTGTCGTGACCTTGCTGCACTGTTTTCTTCATTTGCATCTGAGCTGTTACCTGTTCTGGAAAGAGACTCTAACATTGCACATGCAAGGCTGCCGCTCCAGATGGAGGACCTGTTCACAAAGCCGTGGAAGGCTTCTCTTTCCCAGCATGAATGTCTTCCGGTTCCTGTGGTAGTAGTGGATGCTCTTGATGAAAGTGATCGTGGAACCGAGTTTTTGAAGGAGCTGCTTGCTGCTGTGGACTCGGGTGAGCTCTCAGGGATCAAATTTCTTGTGACAAGTCGGCCAGAACCTACACTCTTTGACCTTTGCAAATCATTCCCTCTGAATGCAGTTTGTAAGCTCCATGAGATTGATGTTTCTAATGTCCAAAAAGACATTGAGAAATATTTGTTCTCTGCACTCCCAGATTTAAAGAATGAGCCCAATCTAGTAAAACTTGCAATCCAGGCACAGGGATTCTTTATCTATGCAGCCACTGCTGTGAGATTCATATCCTCTCCTAGTCAACCTTTCTCAACTCATGAGAAGCACAAAGAGTTACAAAATATTGTGAACTCATGGCCAGTATCAAGTAGGGGGTCTGAACAAAATGCAGTTGATGAGCTGTATCAAAAGATCCTGGGGAATGCTTTTTCTGATGACCGTATCTGTGATGAACGGTTGCATATTCTCCACACAGTCCTGTGTGCAGATACCAGGATCAGCATGTCTGTTATAGCTCATCTGAGTGGTATTGATCAGGATACAGTTGAGAAAACTGTGAAATCTCTGCATGCTGTCCTGTTTGTTTCTCCTAAAGATGAATGTGTCTACTGGTACCACACTTCATTTCCTGATTTCATTTTCACACATGAACAAGCAAAGTTCAGCATCTCCCTGAAGCAAGGCTGTCCAAATCAAGAGATCAATGTATTCTGTGACAGAGTTGCTCATCATGCAATCCTAGCTTGTCAGTGTTTCTCCATCATGGGAAAACTGCTGCATTTCAATATGTGTAACCTCAAATCATCATTTCAATTTGATTCTGATGTGCCTGGACTTGTTGATGAAAAGCTCAGAAGTATTCCACCTGTTCTACAATATGCATCACAACATTGGGCTACACACCTCTTTCAGGCAGAACCTGCAGATAATGAAACCAATAAACTGTTGCAATTTCTCCATGACTTCATGTGCAACAAGCTACTGTTCTGGATTGAGTCTATGAATCTTATTGATGCTAAATTTGAGTGTGCATCATTATTGAAGGATGCTGAAGAATGGTCCAAAAGAGTAAGTAAATTTCTATGTATCAAGCACAATAACACTCATGCTATCTTAGGGAATACAACAAACAGATCTCCTGGAGTACTTGTCAGATGCCGCAAGTTTTTCAGCTCATTTTGCAGGTAGTTATGCATCAAAGTCAACTCCACATTTATACATTTCTGCATTATCTACATGGTATCAAGACTCACCAGTCTGGACACATTGGAAACACCGGTTTACTGCACTTCCATTAATCACACTGCCTAAAGGTGGTATTACAGTCCCTTTGCTGACAATAACTACCAACAAATCCATAGACTGCATAGCAGTATCTGGGAAAGGTGACCAAATTGTCTCTAGTTCTCGTCGCCCTGATTTCTCATTACTGGTATGGGACACAAAGACTGGCTGTTTGTTAAAGAAGCTGCAGGGCCATACTGATCTTGTCTGGTCAGTTGCATTCTCATCTGACAGCAACCAAATTGTCTCTGGTTCCCATGACAACTCAGTAAGGGTGTGGGATGCAAAGACAGGCCACCAGATGTGGAACTTGCAAGGTCATACCAGTGATGTCCGCTCAGTGGCATTCTCACCTGATTGCTCTGAAGTGGTATCTGGTTCCAATGACTCCTTGATGAAGGTGTGGGATTTAAAGACAGGTAAACTGCTAAGAGAGTTGCAAGGTTCTGCAGCTGTTGTTAAATCAGTTGCATTCTCACCTGATAGCCACAAAATTGCTTCTGGTCATAGTGATGGGTCAGTGTGGGTGTGGAACGCAAAGACAGGTGATCACCTAAAAAAGATGAAAGGCCGCAGTGATTGGGTCTCCTCAGTTGCCTTCTCACCTGACAGCCGTAAAATTGTATCTGGTTCTCTTGACAACTTAATACTCATGTGGGATGTAAACACAGGCCACATTCTGAGCAAACTGCAGGGCCATTCTGGTTTTGTCTTGTCAGTTGCATTCTCACCTGATGGCGATCAAATTATCTCTGGTTCTGGAGACCACTCAATAGGTGTGTGGGATGCAAAGATGGGTCACCTGCTGAGGAAGCTGCAAGGTCATACAAATGATGTTACCTCAGTCACATTTTTACCTGATGGCAACAAAATCATCTCTAGTTCCCATGATGGCTTAATAAATGTATGGGATGCAAAAACAGGCCAGCTGAGGGAGCAAGAAGGCCATGCCAGTCCTGTCACTTCAGTTTCATTCTCACCCGATGGCCACCAAATTGTATCTGGTTCTATGGATAACTCAGTACGGCTGTGGGATACAATGTCAGGCCACCTGCTCAAAAAGCTGCAAGGTCATGCTGATCTCGTTACATCAGTTATGTTTTCACCTGATGGCAATCAAATTGTTTCTGGTTCCCATGACTGCTCAATAATAATATGGGATGCAAAGATAGGCCAACAATTGAAAATATTGAAAGGTCACACTGATTGGGTTCTATCAGTTGTATTCTCACCTGATGGCCATCAAATTGTGTCTGGTTCTCAGGATAAATCAGTATGTCTGTGGGATACAAAGACAGGTTACCAGCTCAAGAATTTACAAGGTCATGCTGATTTTGTTTCCTCAGTTGCATTTTCACCTCAGGGTTACTATATTGTTTCTGGTTCTTGGGACCAATCAGTATGTGTGTGGGATGTAAAGATGGGGTATCATCTTATGAAGCTGCAAGGCCACACGGACAGTGTTGAATCAGTCACATTTTCACCTGATGGTAGGCAGATTATGTCCTGTTCTACAGACTGTTCAATACGGTTGTGGGATATAAAGACAGGCCAGCAGCTAATGCAGTTGTTAAGTGGAATCCCAGAATCAGCTGCATTTTCACCTGACAGTCACCAAATTGTCTCTGGTTCAGGCAAATTAGTGCAAGTATGGGATGCAAAAACAGGTCAAAAGCTGAGGGTGTTGAAAGGTCACACTCATAATGTGACTTCAGTTGCATTCTCATCTGATGGCAACCAAATTTGCTCTGGTTCTAGTGACCACTCAGTACGGGTGTGGAATGCTAAGACACATGATCAACAAACAAATTTGCAGGAGTACAACAATCAGATTGATTTAGTTGCATCTTTGAGAAATAATAACCAGATAGAATCTGATCCAGGAGACCATTTCATACATGTCAGTGCTAATTCACATATTGATACTTCATGGGTTATAAATGAAGATGGCTGGATCTACTTTTCTTCTAATCCCCTTATTTGGATGCCATCAACTATTTGCAAGGTTCTACATCATCCACATAGCCTTCTTATTATTTCTCAACTTGGCTCTGCCAAAATCTCTTTCAAGGATAGCAAACTAGGAAGCTATTGGCATGAGTGTTATACTTCTTAGATACTCAAAATAAACTGGAAAGGGAGCAGAATAGACATTGCATTTCCAAATATGGAAAGCCATGCTTTTTTAAATGAACATGGCAATGAAATAGTAAAAAATACAGAGATGGTTCTCATTGTTACTGTTTATGTCAGATGTTGGAACAGTGACAGTGACAAAGCTGGAATTCCCTGTGGCATCAATCCCATATTGACCTCTCCCTCTTGTTGGTAAAATATGTGAAGCTTTCATATACTACAATATATGTCAGGCTTCTCAAGTGGGGCCCAATTATACAACAGAAGAGCGATCCATTTTCAAATCATATTGAGAAACAGTTTTAGCCCCTGCCAGGAAACAATTTTCCCATTTGTGCACTATTTTACTGTTTAGAGGGTGCTGCTCCCAAATAACTTGCCCATGATGTTTCAGATAACTAACAAAGTAGGGTCTATTTTCTTCTTACAGGAGTTTGGTCACTGATGCATAACTTTTACACAGCTCTCCAATGGACTTCAGGGATTGTTGCCCTGAAAAAGAAAGTATAACAGCTCAGCTATATAATTTCTCATGAATGTGGCCCAGTGGCAATGTAAGTAACTCAACGGGGTGTCCAACAGGACTGTGGTAAGTGAGTCTATGATGGCTGAAGGGATAGAAAAAATATTTTTGAATAGAATTGGTCAAGTGTGAGTGTGCAATGTTGGTCATTCATGTGAACTAAAAAGAAAAAATGGGGATGGATGAAAATACACACTGGCTTTCCACTTTTCCAAGGAATTTTTTAATGAGTAGTTGCACTTAAGCTAATAGAGTACTTATGGTTAACAGCTCAGGGGCCAAGGGTCATATGTATCCCATTCAATCCACTGCCAATGCAGAGTTTTATGTCTCTGATATGGGAGTTCCTTTGTGATCACTTGCACAACATTGAGTACCTCTATACCTTTTACAATATGTTGGAGTCCACCAAGCCCTGTACAGGTGGAGTGAACAAAGGAGAATGCATATTCTGCCCACACTATCATTGACTAAGTGTTGCAAATATTTGGATCACAACAGTATAGTGCCTCGAAACATCAAGTACTATACTAATCTTTGTGATTCTTTAACCATTGAAAAGCCTTAGCGCTAGGCTTTTAGAATATGTTTCTTTTCGTATCTCCTCTGTTTTTTTTTTTTGACCTCCCCGTTTGGTTTGATAATTGCTTATAATTGGAACCTACAATAGATTATTTTATTTTATTCATATGTAGTAGTAAGGTACTCTCTTCGTGCAAAGCAGTTGCGTTTATGTAAATACATACAGCATCCCAGTCAATATATATATGAATACAAATTCGCACAAGAAACAAAGCGAGTGGAAGAGGAGCAAAAAAGCAAAAATACAACAGTACAGACAAGTGTCAACCCCGCCGAAGAGGCTAGATAAAAAAAGTCACAAATCACTTCCGATCCCACCGCTCCAACCCAGCCCGGACCTCACTCAGTGCAATCCCAGCCTCGCCCAACATACCCTGCACACCTTCCAACTCCCTATCCATTCTTTCCCCACCCTCCCTCCTCCCTCCATTCAACTCCACATCTTCTCCCCTCTCCCTGCTCTCCTCTTGTCCACTCGCCGGCTCCTGACCTCGCGAAGTAGTGCGCGACAGTGAAGGTGGTAAAGGAATTGCGGACGAAGGAGGTAGTAACACAATCGCAGACGACGGAGGCATAGGAAACGCAGATAAACTCAAATTAGGAAAAGTCGACGAGTGTCCAGTAGTCGACGGAGAGTCCCCTTCTCTTCGTATCAGATGACCAATTGGAGGCGACAGAGGCGGCGGGAAAGATGGCGGATCGTCGAATTCAAAGTTCGCGTTGTCGTTAACACGAGGAGAGTGCAAGTGCATGTTGTCGTTATCACTATTGTAACCCATAATATCAATATGGGGAGAGCGCGAGTGCGACCTCGACCTTGGTAAAGCAGCTATCGCGCTGGTCGGGATCAAAGGCGTAGCGAGCTCCATAGACGCCTCGCCTTCGTCTGGCTCTAGTAGGTGGTGGTTCAACGGTGAAGGATTCTGTTGGTCGTGTTGAGGAACCGATGGAGATTTCTACGCGCGATATTGGGGGATAAATAGGGGCAGGGGGTGAAGAAAATGAGGGATGGGCTTACCCGAGATGGAGGTCGGAGCGATCCTTCCGAATACGTAGCAGGGAACGCCCCCTCTGAGAGTTGTGTTCTCAACGCATATATTTCAGCCAAGAGCTCGTTTTCGCGAGCTTTGGTTGCGGTGATCTCGGAACGCAGCGTATCCTCCGATTGTCTCAGTCTACGAAATGAAAATGGATGAGGGGTTTGAATTGAAAAGGACTATAGACAGCATACCGTGAGCATTCTTCCTCAAGGGCTGCTAATCGATCTATTGTATGTGTAGTAAACCCTCTCTGAGGAAAAATAATCAGGAAGATGCTCGAACGCATAAGAAGTATGTGAACCATGTACCCGTTCTTCCTCTGATACTTTCACGTTGGCTGCAGCCACCTCTGAGCGAAGCGTTGCCTCTGATCTTCGTAATCTACAGCATTTCCTTTAAAGTCGCGTGTCATTCAGGGAGGAGGTGAGAACATACCGTGTACACTCTTCCTCAAGCGCCGCTATCCTATCAGAAAGTTCGATTGAAGGTCCTGCTTCCTCTCTCTAAAGAGAAAAAGAAATGAGAGAGACATCGTCATGATCGATTGAAGAACCCACATCCACAGGCTCCTTCTCACAAAAAAAGGAGGATCACAAGAAGGCTCAACGGTCCAGAGAATCACGTACCCGATCAGTGGGAAGTTCCGCGGACTCTTTCTAAAAAGAAGAGAATCAGTAAAACGCCCAAACCGAAAAATTAGGTACATAGAAAAAGAAAGAAAAATTAGACGCGCAAGAGAACCATGTAGAATGGGAAGCAGGACCACCGGAACAGATAGACCACGCATCGAACCGAAGAGCACGCATCCATCAACGTAGACGCAACACACACTACCACGTAGACCTCTCGACCACCCACCATACATCGCCCCACGTATCCCACCCATCACCCCACCTCAAACAGGACTCAACCACGTAAACCATAGATCACCCCGCCCACGTATCTCAGTCCTGAACCCATTTTCCAACACCCCATCCAACCACCCAAGCACACACATCGACCCATGTAAACCACTCACCTCCTCCTCCTCCTCCCTCTCCCCCTTCCCCTTTTTCTTCCCCTTCTCACCCTCCACAACCCTCTTCAACTCAACCCTCTCCCGCCTAAACACCTCCACCGTCTCTCCAAGCAACGCGATTTGTCGGTTGAGGTCTTCCGTTACTACCGCAAGGTGTGTTTTATTCCCTGTCGGGGGCGCGGTTGGGGGGAGGCGGGGGATGGGGGATTGAGCTACCGTCACATGTTGATTGTTGAGGGATTCAGTTGACGGATGGGGGCGGTGGTCGTCACGTCCTTCTGCCATCATCGGATGTTGGTGGTCAAAAGCTTCAACCACCGGGTTGTCAACGGCGGCTTCAGTTGACACGTTGCTAATGGCTTCAACTACCGCTGAGATGGTCGTTATCTCGTCAGGTAAGGTGGGACGACGCGTCCCCTCGCTAGCCTGCGGTCGAATCGTTATATCGCCGGGTGAGGTAGGGCGAATCGTCATTTGCCCCGGTGAAGTGGGGCAGATCGTTACATCCCCGGGGGGAATCGCCAGCTCCCCCCATGAAGCGGGACGACCCGCGCTTTCATCCGCAGGGAGTGTAGTATCCAGTGGCGGACGCCGCTCTGTCGCCTCGGATGACTGTTTCGCTTGAGGCGGTGGGAAGCGGGGCGGGGGCGATGTCGATGAACGAGCTTCGTTGAGCTAGGTAGAACCATCAAAGTCAGCAAGGCCAGTGCCCCTTAGGAGAAGCAAATCGTGAATACAGAAAAAAAGAATGACAAAAAAGAGAATCGGCCACAGGACAGTCAAAGAAAGACTAACTCGAAAGCCAAAAAGAAAGAAAGACCGTATAGCTCTGAAGAAAAAAAATCGTGTAACTCACCCTCCTGAACAGATCCCTAATCTCAAGTTCCAAAGCTCTATTCCTCGTCGCTGTCAATTCCAGCATCCGAATGGCCTCATCGTCGGTCATCTCGAGTGGGGCTTGAGACTGGGTATGCGTCGGTCGGGGCGTAGGCACCCGATCTTGTAACTTTGTACCCACTCCCTCTCGTGACTTTGCATCCACCCCGTCCCTCAAACACACCTCCAACTCGGCCTCCCTCCGACACAACTTCGCCTCCAAAGCACACATCCTCGCCTCACACATCTCACGTGTCTTTTCATGCGCCTTCCGTTCCGCATCGCGTTCGTGTCGGAGGGATTGGATGATTCCGGATGCATAGTTTAAGAGTTCTGCTTCTTGTTCATTTGTAGGACGGGTTGGATGGAGAGGAACGGAAAAGTCTGTTAAGTAAGGGTGAGGGGAAAGAACGGCGGGTAGAAAGGACGAGCCTACCGACCGGCAAGACTTGATAATTGCATACGGCTATGCGGCCATGTACTATAATCATTCGAAACTTGCACTAAGTATACCAAACCACATCATTCCTTTCAGAAACAATAGAAGAAGAAGAAAAGAACATAAAGCGTACCTTTCTCAACCAACTTCAAAACCGCATCCCTCATATCATCTCTCTCAATCTCCGCACTCTTAACCACACCAACATACCTCTTCAACGCATCCTCAGCCCTCTTCTTCCCCTTCACGACGGCGCTCATCTCTTGGGCGTGCGTGTACTGAATGGCGTCGAGCGTGTCAAGGGTTGAGAGGAGGCGCGTGTGGATGGGTGTTGTTCGTAGGGTGTGTGCTTGGATGCGGGATTCTAGGGAGGCTATCTGTGAAGAAGTGCGGGTGAGAGAAGAAGGGTGGAAGGGGAACAAAAAGCTCACCTGTTCGTCTTTCTGTGCTAGTTCTTGGGATAGAGAGATCCCAGATGGACCCATGGCTGCAATCAAAGCATACAGTTGTCGGAGAATCAACCATTGTTTTGAGTCGAACATGGGTTAGGGTTACAGTTAATCCATCTTCAACCAATCTTCAACTTATCGTCATAGTTTACGAATGCCGCTCTCTTCAAACTGTACACTTACCCAAAAAATTAACTCAAGTGAGCCTTGACACTCCTAATTAAAAAGTATACTATGCTTTTATATCAGTCCTCTCATTAGTCCGGTTCAGGCCCCACCCCTCCGGATTCGAGCCCAGCCCAACCTTCTGGCGAATCTCGGCTCCGTGTTAATCACTTCAGAATCAAAATGCAGTTCAGTTATACCATCCGCCCAGACCGTGTGTGCCCTTCTCCCGTAGGCTCTGATGTCCAGCAGCACCCTACTTGTCAAAATGGAATGGAGGCATCGTTCCACGCTTTCGAGAACTGTAAGTATTTTTCTTGAAAGCACCCGAAAAGGTGAACACATACGACCAAAGTATATCCAAGTACATACGCTGCAAAGAATTAGTTAGTGGTTATGCTTGAAATTGGAAGTAAAACGACCTCACCGGAAGGGAGATACTCACGATGACGTTGATGGTAGATAAAGCTGTAAAGGAACGATATAAAAAGAGTAGAGACGTACAGGATTCTCTTACCCAAGAGATAAATATAGACGATGACGCCTGAGATACCGGTTAATAATAAGATAAGACTGTTTTCGTTTCAATTACCATCGCGGTAGACAATAGTATGCAACGCCGTATCGCCGCCGAGTCGATCTGAAAATCTGTTTAGTGGGCACACAAATTATTAACAAAATGTAGATGTACACGCAGAGATACCAGGGATGACAATCATCACCAAGATCGCTGCAAACCATCCGAAATTAATCAACAATTACCGGAACGGCTCCCGTAGACGCTTACCTGCTTCGTATGCCATCAGAATCACCCAGTTCATATACACCACCCTACTTGCGCTTGTGATGAAGCAGCCTTGAAACGTGGGATACGGTTTATCGACAACTGGATCAGAATATGAGCAACAACAGTATGCAACCAGCAGTTCAGCCTCTCACATTGTAGGCTGCTCAAAAAGAAACCAGAGACCACGAAGCTGGAACTAACCGCAAGGAGGAAGAGTATCGATAGAACGAGGCCCACACGACTGCTACGCTCCCATACCGCCCAGACGCGCAAGGTGAGTACGACTAGATCGAGAGATTTTAGGTTTGGAATTGAGTAAGGTATAACGAAGCTGGAGCCACGGACGCTCTGATAACGAAATTCCAGCGATCATCAGCACTGGAATTGAAAGAAGAATATGAGCGAAAATAGGGAACCCAAGATCAAAGAAGGAGGCCCCGTACCTCCCCGAGCCTTCTCAACCATCTTACATGCAGTGGGGTCAATCGTCGTCGACAGCTGATCTGCATATAGTTACTGGATATCGCATCCTTGTCACATTAAAAGGCCAAATTGTTCTACTCACTCAAAAAGCAAAGCGCCACCGCGTCGACGAAGGGTAGATATCGCTGAGCGAAATACAGCATCTTCATAAACGTCCACTTCGACGACCAGACCAAGTCCACCTCCATCCCCAGGGTGATGAGGTAGTCGTACAAGAACATCGTACTCCCCGCGACTGTGTTTGCAAAAATCAGCACTTGTCTTCCAATCCGGGACGCGCCCACCATCAAAGTACTAGTAGAGCCAATGTTCAGCTTGAGCGAATTCATCGAGCTTGGGTTAAATCACGCACCGTCACCAATCTCACAGACTCGACATAATCCGTGAGCTGCTTGAGCTCTTTGATAATGTCGCTTATCGTCGACATGGCGGGCTCGTTCGGGGAAAAGAGAGAGGTGGGGAAAAGAAACCTATCCGGTGAATCAATTTTGTGAACAGGGGAGGACATCGGTGTTCATCGTTTAAATGGGGATGCGAACGTTGTTCGGGTGATGCCCCTCAGTTGCCACGGAACCCTTACGGAGAAACCACGGAATGGTGTATGCGCTCCTCCCCCGGCCCGGCATGATTTGTGTCTCCATAGCTAACAGCTGATGCCGATGATGATGATGCCCGGGCCTACAATCATTCTCGTCGTGACGTCGTCGGTGAGTATATTTCGTTGATAAGTTGGCAAATAACGTTAATGTATCTTCTCAGGTTGTAATGACAAGTTGCGACTCTCCAGACCTTTCGGAAGAACATATCTTGCGGTTCGCGGACGGATTTTGGACGGAAAGTAGAATTCTACTATATCAAACCGCTGCTACGGAGAGACTGATCGAACGCTCGGCATTTAATCTACCCTGACGGTAAATTGTTTGTTAAGTTTTAACCTCCTGAAAATATATTGACATCAACCATGCTAGTTCCGACTGGCCATATGCATATGGAAAAACCTCGGCGAGGCGCCACAAAATTTTATCTGCTCAAATTATTATTGTCCTCCACGAGAGAGAGAGGAGTGTAAGCTGTGATTCCTGATTCCCTGTAATATGAAGGTGGACGGACTCGGCTGTGGGGGGAAGTATCGGTAAAACTAATATAACAGGGCCTCTGGTTGGGCACGACAAACGACGAAAACAATGATTATGGGAGTGAGATAGTGACGACAGGGAAACCAGGACATGATTCGAAACGAAGAGGGTATGGAAAACCAATGTTGACTTCACAAGAGAGAGTTGTGTATGCCATATATGTGGGCCAATTACCAAATACTCCAAGGACAAGGTTGAGATTAAATGGTGTGTTGTGATTTTGTGATGATAAGGACAAAAATGTAAACAAGGGTGACTGGAGAATATGATGGGACAACAAAGGTTAATTTGACCTAGTGTTTGAAAGTCCAGTCTGGTCTGGTCGGGTTTTTTGATGCTGAGGGGCTTTAACCGTAACCGTAACCAGTCTGCCCTTTCCCAGAAGCCGAAAAAACCGGACCGGACCGCAAAAATACTGCAGACTGTGATTTTTTGTGGTCTTTAGACCGGTTTCAGTCCGCACCGGTTTTTAGGCTAATACTTTGCAATTATAAATTGGTAACTTCATTGAAATTCCAATTGGCTTTAGAATGAGCCCAAGAACGTGAAATTCTGTTGGGAATTGGTGCTTTTATAAAATTAGTCTGGTACATCTACTATTTTCAACAGTATTTTATGTTTCCAATCATATCTCCCTCTGTCTTTGACCAATTAATATGTTCTTGGATATCTTTATTTATATTTATATTAGCTTTGAAAAGAGCCCAAGAATGTCAAGTTCAGTTAGGAATTGGTATTCTTATAAAATAAATCTGGTACATCTACTATTTTAAACAGTATTTTTATCTCTGTTGGTTTTGGACCAATAAATATGTTCTTGGTTACATTTTAAAGAGTATTTAAAGGGATACAATTTTAACCAGTCTTTTTGTGGTCTTTTGTGGTCTTGGTCCAGTTTGGTTATGGTCTTTTTCCCATTATGAGACTGGACTTCCAAACATTAATTTGACCTGACATGGATGTTCACCCACACAATTCTTGATATAAAAATAGAAAAGTGATCTCAGGACTGACAAGAGATGACACATACACAGAAAAAGACACAACACATGAGGAAGAAGAGTGACACCCTGGCCAAAATAACACATACTGATGCCAAGATTGTGGTTGATTGTGTCAAATCTTTGTCCACTTTGGAGGTGGCAGAACGAAAAATTCTCAAGGGGAAGGACAGTACATGGTTCCTTTGGTGTTGAAGACACTTCCTGATAATATACTCTAGTAAAATATGTCAATGAGACATTCAGCAATGTCGGGACATTTGCAGTATGCTATATCTTCTGCTAATGTACAGAGGCTACAATGTTGTGAAGGAAGTCCTCTGTTTGTAGATGGCTGCAACCAATGAACATTAACATGAGTGACTAGTGTTTGAAAGTCCGGTTAGGTCCAGTTATTGGGTGCCCAGGGGCTCTAACCGAGACCGAGACTGGTTAGCCTTCGTTCCTAAACCCAAAATAACCTAACTGGACCGAAAATAACTGACAAAAGCTGGTTAGTGGCAGTTATAACCAGTTAGGACCGAAAAAATAAATAATTGTTTAAATTGGGCAAAATCGTCCCGATATGTATCAGTAAATGTCGTTGTGCTATATATTAGCTTTAAAACGAACCCAAGAACGCTTAATTTGGTGAAGAATTGACATATTTATGAAAATAATCTTGATACTCTACTATTTTGGCTGATATTTTCGAGATTTGACAATAACTTAGTTAAACTTTGAGTGTTTTTCACGTTCTTAGGTGCATTTCGAAGGGGTATATTAGGGTCAGTTATAACCGGTTATTTTATTTTCGAAATGGACTAACCCTAACTGCAGTTAGGTTAGTCTTGCAGTTAGGTCCAGTCCAGTCTCAGTTATTTTATGACCAAAATTGCACACTCACACTTGACCAATTCTATTCAAAAATACTATTTTCTATGCCTTAGATATCATAGACTCACTCACCACAGTCCTGTTGGACACCCTGTTGGGTTAATTACATTGCCACTGGGCCACATTCATGAGAAATTATCTAGTTGGGCTGTTATACTTCCCTTTTCACAATCCCTGAAGTCCAATGGAGAGCTGTGTAAAAGTCATGCATCAGTGGCCAAACTCCTGTAAGAACAAATTGACCCTACTTAGTTATCTGAAACATCATGGGCAAGTTATTTGGGAGCAAAAGGTTGAAATTTAATGGGCTATCCTGGAGAAAATAGTGTGAGTTTGAATTCTGGCCTTGCACATGAGACATTGGCCATCCTGCAGCACTACATTCTTTTTCAGCTAAAAGCTGTGATCCAGAGTCTAGGTGCTCACATTCAACTTTTTTTTTGACCACCCTCTAAACAGTAAAATAGTGCACAAATGTGAAAATTGTTTCCTGACAGGGGCTAAAACTGCTGGAACAGTGCAAGGTGCTTCCGAGTGTGTAGCTAGCTGGGTAGATGGTATTGTGGTGTGTATCTACAATATGTGGCACATGTATATACTCTACACGTGACTACACTCTGGAGTAGGGGTCCCCTATTCTACTATTTCTCAATATGATTTGAGAATGGGTCACTCTTATGTTATATAATTGGGCCCAATTTGGGAAGCCTGAGATATGTTGTAGCATCTGAAAGCTTCACATTGAGAGGGAGAGGTCAATATGGGATTGATGCAACAGGGAATTCCAGCTTTGTCACTGTCACTGTTCCAACTTCTGGCATGAACAGCAAAAATAAGAACCATCTCTATATTTTTTCCTGATTTTTTTCCCTATTTCATTGCTACTTTCATTTAGAAAAGCATCGCTTCCATATTTTGAAATGTACACTTATTCAGTATTAATGTCTATTCTGCTCCATTTCCACTTTATTTTGAGTATCTAAGAAACATAACACTCATGCCAATAGCACCCTATTTTGCTATCCTTGAAAGATATTTTGGCAGAGCCAGGTTCAGAAATAATAAGAAGGCTATGTGGATAATGCAGAACCTTGCAAATAGTTTATGGTATCCAAATAAGGGGAACCAACTCAATCTGATTGTTGTACTCCTGGAAATTTGTTTGTTGATTGTATGTCTTGGCATTCCACACCCATACTGAGTGATCAGAGGAACATTTGGTTGCCATCAGATGAGAATGCAACTGAAGTCACATTAGCGGTGTTCACAGTGCTCATTTTTGATCCATTTTTGATCTTGTTTTTGATTTTATTTTTCTGAAAAATGAAATGAAAAATGAAGCCAGAATGAGATTAAAAACAACTGAAAAACGACCATTTTTCAAAAATGGACAGTGTTGACCATCCCTTTTGTTGTTGCCCCATATAGCAATCACCCATTCTATTCACCATCCATACAACAGAACAAGCAAAAAATATAAGATAAAACACTTTTAGTGGACTGATGACCAATCAGTAAAGACTTCAGGAAAAATTGAGGTTGACAGAAGGCATTGGGGAATCGATAAGATAGAGTGGGGTCTGTTGCAAGATGGGGAGTTCAAGGCTGCCAGGGTGCCAAAAAATGTACTGTTCTATTTTTTGCTCATTTTTGATCTCATTTTTGAAAATTTCAAGGAGGTCAGGTTCACAGTTCTCATTTTTTGGTTCATTTTGATGGTCTATGTCTACAAAAACAAATAAAAAATGGATCAAAAATGAGAACTGTGAGCACCCCTATTATGAGTGTGATCTTTCAACACCCTCAGCTTTTGACCTGTCTTTGCATCCAATACTTGCACTAATGTGCCTGAATCATTGACTTGTGTTTACCCATGCATAGAACTGGACTCTCATTCATGTCAATCTGTGGGAGATCTGCATTTCATTTGAATCTATGATCCAGGGTCATCTGGTACATTCCCTCATAGATGTCCCAGTGACTTAGCTCTGGCCAGCATCATTTCCTTTCCCTGTATGAATGAGTATAGCCTCCCATAAAAGAAGCAGGTTGCAACTGGTAGTCTTAGAATAAGGTGCCTTGAGTTCATAAAAATCACAGTAATTGAATAATTAAAGAACTTACCTGGGGCAAGAGCCAGAACAGACTATGCAGAGGTGGGTGAAGAAACTCCCACTCCCACCCCTCTGACAGAGTACCACCTAAATCATCCATCTCACCTCAATTAAGCAGATAGGGTACTTATGGATAACAGCTCAGGGGCCAAGGATCATATGTATCTAATTCCATCCACTGCAAATGCAAGGGTTTTATCTCTCTGATATGGGAGTTCCTTTGGGATCACCTGCACAACATTAGGTACCTATATATCTTTTACAATATGTTGGAGTCCATCAAGCCCTGTACAGGTGGAGTGAACAAAGGAGAGTGCATCTGCCCATGCTATCATTGACTAAGTGTTGCAAATATTTTGATCAAAACAGTATAGTGCCTCAAAACAGTATAATGCCTCAAGAACTATACTAATCTTTGTGATTCTTTAACCATTGGAAAGCCTGTGTCTTTTTTTGTATCTGATATTGTAACATAGTAGTATCCCCTCTGTTTTTTTTTGGCCTCCCCTTTTGGTTTGATAATTGCTTGTAATTGGAACTTATGATTCCCTATTTTATTTTATTCATACATAATAGTAAGGTACTCTCTTCATGCAAAGCAGTGCTGTTTATGTAAATATGTACAGCATTCCAGCCAATATATGTATGAGTACAAATTCAAAGAAGATACAAAGCAAGCAGGAGAAGAGCAAAAAACAAGAGCAAAAAAGCAAAAATACAACAGTACAGACAAGCATCAACCCTGCTGAAGAGGCTAGATAAAAAAAGTCTCAAATCACTTCCAATCCCACTGCTCCAACCCAGCCCTAACCTCAATCAGCGCAATCCCAGCCTTGCCCAACATACCCTGCACACCTTCCAACTCCACATCCATCCTTTCCCTGCCCTCCCCACATCCATGCTCCCTCTCTCCATTTAACTCCCACTTCACCCACTGCCAACTGACCATTAGTCTTGCCAACTCCAGGTATATTACATGACTAAAAGTCATGGTCTATATTTATGTTATATATATATATGGCTTGTAGAAAGCCATGAAATCTAAAAAATATTTTTGACACATGGACCCTGAAATGTCACACAGAATTATAATGTCTGTGTCACACCTGCAAAATATATGTTGCAAGTGAAATGGGGTAAGGATATATTTTTGGTGAGTGGACCCTGAGATGTCACTGTCACACCTTAGAAATATATTTTGTGAAAGAGATGTGGTCAGGATATATTTTTCTGGTCTGTAGGGGTGTCAGGGTCCAGGGCGTATTTCCAAATATGGAAATTGTGGCTATGCAAAACTGAAAAATGGCAATAAAATAGGGGGAAAATAGGGGATGGTTGATGACAATGTTGAGGGTGCTGTTGCAGTGTCCAGGTTGCATTTCCAATTGTGGAAATTGTGGCTATGCAAATATAAAAAATACCAATAAAATAGGGGAAAAAAATCTGAAAAAATAGGGGGTGGTTGATGACAATGTTGAGGGTGCTTTGCAGGGTCCGGGGTGCATTTCCAAATATGGACGGTGTGGCTGTTCCCAAAACAAAAAAATAGGATGGTTGATGACAAATGTTGGGTGTCCTGTTTCAGGGTCAAGGGTGCATTTCCAAATATGGAAAGTATGGCTGTGCAAAAATGAAAGATAGCTATGAAATAGCAGAAAAAATAGAGATGGTACATACTATGCATGGGGACAATGCTTTGAGGGTCCACATCAGGGTCATTTGCATATGTTTTAGAAAAGGAAATCTCATCTGGTTGGACAAAAAAGTGAAGAAAAACAAGATATGGATAATTATCCCTGTCAGGGTCCATTCAATGGGATATTGGGACAATGGTCACATGACCAATTACTAAAATTGGTCAAAATGAAAGTTGTATCCCTGAACTGTGGCTTTCAGAATCAGTTGGACTCATGTTATAAAGTCCTCCAATTGTTGAGAGACAAGGTAGAAGATTTTCAAAAGTTTCCAGTTCTTTTTTTTGTTTTGCATTTTTCTCAAGGAGAACAACAGTCATCCACCCCTGAATGATACATCACCCTCATTTGGTACACTTTTGACTAGGTGAATATCTCACTCAATACTACACCAATTATTACAAAACAATTTTTCACAGGTAGTACAAGCTCATATCTACCACTGTACAAAGGTTGGATGCAACTGAGGCAATATTGACAACTCTGTGGAGTTTCCAAAATACAATATTTTGGGACATAGCTGAAATGTATTCTTTGTGAAATGGTGCTCAAACATTCTGAAATTTGGTACACTCATAGAAGGGCATTTATCTGAGATTTTCATGTAGTTTTTGTAATGAAAGGCTGTGCTCAAATTTATTGAAACTAATTTTTCAATTTCAGTGTATCATAAGCAGGTGGATAACTGAATACCAAACAACATCATTTCAACACATTTATAAAGCTAACAGAAGGGGCTACAACTATTGTATCGTGGGAAAAACTGCTTGACTTTTTGCCATTGTTGCAACATGTTCTTGTCCTGTAATGCTTAAGCTGGTCTTCTACATTTGTGGAGCCTGTACCATCTGATTTTTTTCTGATTTTTTTCCTCTACTTTATTGGTATTTTTTATATTTGCATAGCCACAATTTCCACATTTGGAAATGCAACCTGGGCACTGCAACAGCACCCTCAACATTGTCATCAACCATCCCCTATTTTCCCCCTATTTTATTGCCATTTTTCAGTTTTGCATAGCCACAATTTTCATATTTGGAAATACGCCCTGGACCCTGAAAATAGTAACCTGATGTCGGCACCAACAGTGAGCACCATGCTCCCAATTTTGTCCTGAATTTTCCTCTATTTTATTGATATTTTTCATTTGAAAAAGCACACATTTCCATATTTGGAAGTGTGCTTTTGGACCCTGAAAACAGAAAATCCCAAGTTTTTGCTGAAACCAGGACCCCTGACACCCCTATAGACCAGAAAAATATATCCTGACCACATCTCTTTCACAAAATATATTCTAAGGCCATGCGAGTACAAAAATATATTTCTAAGGCAGTGACACCTCAGGGTCCACTCACCAAAAATATATCCTTACTCCATTTCACTTGCAACATATATTTTGCAGGTGTGACACAGACATTATAATT
>KN838619.1:70597-132504 GCA_000827195.1 Laccaria amethystina LaAM-08-1 | reverse complement strand
TGTATATTCGTCCGACATGGTGGTAGATTATGTAATGTAGATAAGCGTGCGAGATAGGGTTATGTATGATCGGGGTTGTGTAAAATGATGTAGTGTGTAAGGGCTTTATTGGCTGGGGCCCATAACCTGTTGATAATATATAGCGCAGTGGTAAGTTCGAAGAATAATGATTAATATAGTGGGGAATTTCTTCACCCTTATATACTACAAAATGTGTGTACTAGAATATACTACTAATTACTAGATACGTGAGAAATCACCTCGGTGATGTCCTCGGGCTTAGTAATCGAGTATTCTCGATCTATCTACAAAGTCCATGAAATATCTGACCATATACTAGGGTATTATTCCAACACGGACGACAACCATACTATGCCCTACCACTACCTCGGCACCCCCTCTCAGTCGGCAGTCACGGAGCGTCACATTTTTTGGCGGATGAACGTGACAGATTGTGACATTCAAAAAAACAGAACTTCGTCAATTCATCATTTTTTTTGCCGGAGAAAAGCGGAATTAGGTTGGATTAGACCCAGGATGCCCTCTCTTAAATTTTGTGGCAAGAGGTTTTGTGGAAGGTTCAAAATCAAAAATGTGCCGACTGAGAGGGGGTGCCGAGGTAGTGGTAGGGCATAGTAGTGGCGAGCTGATTATCTAGAGACTAGAATCAGGCTCAGGTATATGTCACGTGACTGTTATTGAAAACGTTTTGATTTTCACAAAAATATGCAAAGGACAGTAAATTCACAATTGTGGATTTTTTTGATGACTACTACTACACTGGCTGTAACAGCTAATCTTAGGAGCTTTGAAGTTCTTGGCCAGTAACAGGTCAGAACCGTATCCTCCAGTTTCATGGCAGGGGCCCGGGTTTCAGGAGGTCTAACATGATTTGAGGGATTTGCAAGCTACGTAGCCACTTGTCAGTGTGTAGGAACCGCACTGACACGGGCCAAAGATATGACAACTATATGCCTGATCGGGAGAACACCTATAAGTTGGAAACTAGGTGAGGTGTTATTAGTCTTTTGGGCAAACTTTTCCGCTCACAGGCAACGATTGAACGTGGCGCAGTGTATGCCATTGTAACCAGCCGGACATACATCGCCACATTCTCCGATGCATTCAAACTTGGTGTCCACACCGTCATCGTTATTGTCTAGCCAGCAAGCTGCACAACCGCTGTTGCAATGCAACCCCGCCGCCATCTGGATGGCGTTGTTCGCAAAAAACATGCAGATAGCCACTGGGTAGAATGATTTCATTGTGGTGCTGTAAACCTTCAAATTGATTGAGTTCGGCAGATGATTGCTGTGAAATTCTATAAGGGAGCACTCACACGAGCTTTGTGGACAGTGAGAGCTTGAACGTTTCAGACGTTTTAGTCTTATAAAACTCAGCGAAACGAAACGGAAGACCATTTGGTTACGGACTTCCAGCTGACAAGAAGTCCGGAAGGTGGCCCACCGTTCGTATTATTTAAAAGGTCCGAGTCGTCCATGATATTATGTGTTAATGTTGATTGCAAAAATAACATCCTTCGAAATCTACGCTAGGAACGATCGATGCTTCCGCCTTTCCCTGCCCGACCCTCACCATCCGTAGTAACAATGGGCTTCGACACTTCCGGTTCTGCAATCAAAAAACCCACCACAGATATATCATCAAAACGTTCCGCCTCTTCGATCGCCATCTTGGCTTGGTAATCACCCCTGCCAGATGCAATTGACACTCGCACTAGAGGCAGAGAGCGACGAGTCCACGCTCACTCCATCGTCTCTGGACGTCCCCCGCGATGCACTTGAACCTTCACGTTGCTTTGGAAGCGGTACGGGCGCATCCAACAAAGCGCCAGCCCCACCTCTCAAAAAGTCCTCATCCTCTTCGTCGAACTCCAAAGGAACGCTGCCCGATAATTATGCTACTATCGCTTCTAGGCGCCAACAACTTCGGAGATCTGACTTTACCCCCCTCCTGATCCTGCCAAAACCTTCACTCATCCCATCCCCGAATCCCGCCGTCGTCCGAATGGGAAACGAGCTCCTGAACGACTTTGGCTTTGTGCTTGCGGTGCCGTAAGGGAACGCGCCTGGTTAGGTTGAGGAGAGTGGTTGAAGCCGGCCGCGAGACCAGAGGCTAGAGGTTCGTCGAAGGACATTGAAAAACGGCGAATGTCGCGGGGTGCAGAGGAGAAAATGCCTTCTACAAACGATTCTCCGGCACCCCCTTCCGTGATGGTAGAAGAGAAAGCGTCAACTTCAGCTTCCTTGCGGACCCAATCTTGTGACCACTGATGTCAAACTGGTATCGTCAAATGAGACCCCGGTAGTCTTCTCCCAAGGTATGTTTAGGAGTATGATGTACAGTAATTATGTTAACATCCAAAAATGCGTGAATGAAGCGTGATAACCAAGGAGTGAGTGCGCTGCGATGTTAATTGCATTGTACATACGTGAGTCCAGATACTATTAGTCCATGGTGAGTCGGGGTGAGATAAACCTGAGGAGACGGATGGAGTAGTCCAAGATGCGGGTTTCCGGAACTGAGGGAAGGAGCACTCCTTCCCTCAGCATGGTGGCAAGCCAACCTCCTGCCAGGCGGTGAACGACCAAATCAATGACCTACAACGTTAAAAGCACCTGGTAGGGCGCTTAGACAGGCAAGTGTCACGGCTGGCATAACAGCATGTGGAAAATGTGTAGGTGGGGTAGCACTATCAAATGGCGCGTACTAGAGGGCGTCGATTACGATGTCCCATTGTCGAAAGAGCCTCCCGTTCTGCCACCTGCCTGTTTGGTTAGCACCATTTGGCTAAGAAACGAGCGGGCAGCATAATCAGTAAGTACATAAAAGGAGAACAGCTGTTGTGCAAAGGCCTACCCCAATCGGCCGCGAGTTGTCTTCGAACTGGCAAGTGTTGGAGCTGCAGATGCACTTTCCGCCGATGGCGTCCCAGAAGGGCGTAGAGCAGTTGGTCGGGACTAAATATGATGTGAGTGGACATGCCCTAGTACATTGGATACTGACCGCGAAAACGTGGGTTCTGGCCTGGGATAACTTGTTGCGACGGATTGGGGTTCGAAGGCGTTGGCTCGATAGCTGGACATCCATACTGAAAAAAAATTGTGGGGTGCCAAAGAGTGAGGATATACCAAGAGCAACAGATGAGGCTCATCCTCGACACAATGTCGCAGGTGAAAGCTAGTTGGACACGTCTAGTGTGTGGCACTTGGGTTCATTCCCTTACAGGATAATTCTAATGTGAAACCTCGTCTGTGAGCACGATCAATCTAGCAACCCAATAATCATGATTTTATGACCACCGAAGCGGGTGGTAACACCGGGCTGATTCACCAAACAAGTATTCGGAGTGGGGATATAACAATATCTCAATAATTGTTGCGAAGTAGAGTATGCAACGTTACAAGTGATGGTAGGGTGATCATGGAGTGCAATAAATAGTATAGAGTGGCTAGAAGATGATACGCAAGTGGTATGTAATTACAACAATAGGCAGGGGACCGGGATAGCTGACGGAATAAGAGAATGGGATAACCAATAGAATCAAAAGGTGTCGGAGCGTTGATAGTCACCAGAGGATTCCGTAGGAGACTGCGGGATCTCGGTGCGCAAAGACGAGACAGCCATGTTTGTAGCGAACCTGATGGGCTCCGAGGCTCCGTATGACATACTAGACGGATAGGTACTTCTGTAGGAGACTGGCGGCGGCGAGCGCGAGTAGGAGTTTGACGAGCGGTGACTGTAAATCGTTCGTGGGTAAGTCATAACAGGGGAATCGGGTGGCTCCGTTCCAGGGGAGTACGGTTGATGGGGCTGGGTGGTCGGAGGTGAGAGGGAAGGAGGTGAATGACGACGCTTGGGTTTTGCATCCAGCTGCACGACAGGAAGCGAATCTGGACTTTTGTGGACCTTGAGGTGCTGGAGGAGGTTGTCGTGCCGGTTGAAATATTTTTCACATAATGGGAATGTGCATTTAAAAGCTGCGCGCGCCGCGGGTCAACCAAAAATAAGAGGTCTAATGAAAGGACCAGACTTACGTTTTTCGTGGGTATGAATGGACCGGATATGGCGCTTAAGGTGCTCCCCTCGATGAAAACATTTGCCACATCCTTCCACTTTACAAATGTATACCCTCGCATTTTGCTCCGTATCAGTCCCGCCAGACGCCTTAGTGGGTACTCGTCGACCACGACTTTTCTTTGTCAGAAATGGCACAGGCGTAGGAAGGACAGCTCGTGGTCGAGTGGAACGTGGGGACGGCGCATTTTCGGATGTCACTCTGACGCTGTCAGGGGTGTCGACGCCCTTAGCGTGTTCATCGGAATCATCAGATGCTCCGCGCCTTGACGAGGATGGGGTTGAGCGCACCTCCTCCTTGTCGGATTCTGACTCAGGAGGAGGCTTCGGGATAGTTTTCTGTTTCTTCCGAGGTGCAGGTATTCTTTTGATCTCCATTGGAGAATCATCGCGGGGTCGACGCTTAGGAACACGACCCGTCTGAGATCGCGTGGTAGGGCGGCGAGGAGGGGACAAGGCGGGTTTGGATATCTGTGCTGTAAGTTGTTCATGGGGTAATGCAGGTTGCTCCTGTAAGATGACGAAACAGGAGTCAGACGGAGTCCACGCCCCTACAGAACGTTGAGCTCGGGCGTTCGACGTACCACAGCTTTGGAAAGAGACAACCCACACTCGCCAGGGCTTTCAACGACGGGGATTCTGCTCTCCAGTGATGTTTCCATCTCCTAAAGTTGTAAACAAGAAATGCGTCAAAGAAGCTTCAATGTTGGCGGC
This sequence comes from Laccaria amethystina LaAM-08-1, assembly GCA_000827195.1. Classification (NCBI taxonomy): domain Eukaryota; kingdom Fungi; phylum Basidiomycota; class Agaricomycetes; order Agaricales; family Hydnangiaceae; genus Laccaria; species Laccaria amethystina. The sequence continues at coordinate 127,692 of KN838619.1, read as the reverse complement.
TTCAATGGCCGCGTCAGTGCCGTACAGAATCTTCCCAGGCGTCCAACCTTACCAAAGAACGATATTGGAGCTCAAATGCTCAACCAAGATATTTGACGGTATGAAAGACAAAACAGAAGGAGGATAGGAGGGTCAGGAAAGCGAGTGAGAAGGACAGCCCCTAAGTTCGGGACTTCAGAAAAGAAAAAGGTTCCGCTTTTCTTTTCTAACACGTGGCTTACTTTAGTATTGGTAAGCAAAACAACGAGGTTTTTGCGAGTCGCCATGGATTCTTCCCAACCTTTGTCCTACGTCTACACGATGCTACACGGTAACAGGATGCATCTCTAGAAATCAAACTCTTCATCTTCAAAGGAACCATTCTCTCGGCGCTTTTCTTGAAGCGAGTCCCACAAAACTGACAAAGCTATAGCCTGGACGCGTCAAAACACTGAAGTTAGTGCTCATTTCTCCGTGTCAGTTTCGCGACGCATTGATTGAACGTAGGGTCTGCCAACACATATATATATGATTTGGTTTAAATGGCCCAAAAGAATAAGGCCGTGAACTTTACTTGCCCTCTGCGACAATAACTTGTCTTCAATATTGTCTTCGAGGGCTAATCGCGCCACCATTTACGGCTCTCAAACTTCATTCACTGACAGTGTCGCACTTAAATACAAAAGTAGCGAAGCCTTCATTTCCAAAGCACCACGGTGCGGTCGATTCAGGGTAACCGACCATTAATGAATTCAAGAGCGTTGACTAGTCGAACCTGACGGATATGACCAGACACGTAAAATGAATGCCCCAAAAGATGCCGTCACCGTCGCTTCATGCCAGTTTACGCAAGGTCACTCCCCATTGTTTCTGTATCACAAATAATGTCTCGTTTTCAGTTTGCTTGGAGAAAGTGCTCCATCTCAAACACTCTGGCGTTCCGAAGTCCGGTGCTAGCAGCACAGGAAGGTGCTTGGAAACGGACGTCAGATTGTCTCTGCCAAATGTGGCGTTCATATTATTCAAGGACATCCAATCACTGGTACCATTCTTGCTTTATCTGGTCGATAGAAGTCATTCCATCTGCAATCAGTCAATTTCCGAGCCACGAGACCCACTCCAAGTCCCACACTAGCCAGCAATTCCCAGAAAGACTTCGTACTTCAACTGCTTTGACTCACCTCAATGGGCATGCCTGACGCTGGACCAAACATTTCATTCAACTAGCCAGGATACAGCCGAGACGGAAAACTCTAGCGGATACCCTCTGGGTGACAGATATGGGTCTGGTTGAAACCCTTTGGTATCTCTTCCCTCTTTTGCTATTCCCGATATCGCAAACCAGGTGCCCGTCGACCCTTGAGCACGACATTCGATCGTCGCCTTCCTCAAGGACATTATTTGTCGAGGAGTACACTCGATTCCCTGATGAAATCGCTGAACGAACGTTCGACATCGGACTAGCCACTGATATACTAGAGTTACAAATGCTGGACAAATGGCATGCTACAATCACGAGTACTTACCCGCAGATATACCGGGTCGTGTATGCATGATCAAGACCTCTTTGGACACCCGTTATCTATTATTCCCAGCCTATTGCCTTGTGACGAAAACGGAACAATGCCAGCTGCAGGCTAAAGCCCAACTCAGCTTTTTCGTAATCAAGCCCCAGGTATCTCAGGATCCTCCGCCTCTAACCTGGAATTCGGAGCCTTGAACTGTCTTCTCTGTTTCTGGAAAGTGATAGCGGGGTATACCGTTTTTTATACCCCATTTTTCCGATCACGGTCCGCGGCCTTTGTTCACCTATGGATCATTTGACATTCTCAACATAGAACACAACGTGATCCGCCAATCACTCCAATCTAGTCCCCGCGTCGGGATTGATAGCTTTTTTGAACATCAAGATAGCCTTGGCTCTTACTCTGTCCCAAACGGCAACCTTCTTCCCCACGAGGTATCGCTCCTCCGTCGATCCACGCCTGAGTCTATTTCTTGTTTTCCCGCCGTCCTCGACGATCAGTCTGGCATTTACGGCTCCGCCGTGGCCTCTCTGACGAAAGCTGTGGCCCCTCCGCAGCAGTTGTTGTACCAATCTGTTCACGGCGGTCGATCCATCGCTTGATGGCCGCTGAAAATGATCATATGGGTTCTTCACCGCCTCCAGCTGGCCTATGGGAGAAAGTTTTTCCCGTATTGTTGCGCAAAGGTCTCTTCCAAGATGACAAGCTTCTCTTCTCCCGTGAACCACGTAGGAATCTACATCCTCGTACATGTACAGCTAACCACTGAGCTTATAACCGACACGTTGGCTATCTCTCGCGCAATCAAGTACGACAGCCATCTGACTTGATTTTGAGATGGGACGTAGCGGCGCGTCCACTCGCGTCAAAGATAAATTCTCGCCTTCTACCCCAAAATAGCGCCTGAAGACGCAATGAAAGAGTTATTGATCGCACATGGATGAGGTTATCATTTCGGGATTCTTGTCAGTGTTTGTTCCTTGCATCATGATCATCATAACCCACTGCTTATCGTCCTGGCGTGTATCGACTGTATTGCGGCATTCACACAGAGCGCCCGTAAGCGCGTACACAGGAAACCAGGTTGTACACTCTCTGGTCTTCTGACCAATCGGTTCAGGCCTTCTTTGGGGACCTGGCTTACTTGAAGGATTCTTGATGCGATTGGCCACTCCACCTCCCTTCTTACCCACGCTTGCAGACCCTCCTCTTTCATCGCACTTATTGATTGATGAACCATAATTGAACGTGGATTGAAAGTAAGTGGTCATCGCTAGACGAGCCTCGCTTCAGAGAGTAAAATAATACTCTGGAAACGTCCATGTGATTTTTCTACCTTGACTAACATACCCTTTCAGTCACTCCGGGAGATTTCTCATGGGCCAAGTTGTACTATTACAGATACGTCCGGGGAAGAAGCCAACGCTATCTGAATGTGGAATCTGATCCTTGGCAACATATTTTTGTCAGACGGGTTTCAAACGAGAATAGTGCGGCGTCACCTGCCCACTGCTGACCGAACACGACGGAAATACGCTGAGAGCCGACTTGTGTTCGATAATTTGGGAATCTCATTTTTTCTGATCCTGTTGGCGACTATTCAAAAAAAAATTGTCGATGGATTCTTGAATCGCCCTCATACCCTGATCCTAAGAGTGCGGCGGTACGTTATCCGTGTACTATTGCGTTTATCTACTTATCAGCCATCCTTTAGAACCTTTCTAAATGCTGGCCTACAGCAGTCTCGAACCATCTCATCACCTCTCCGGTGCGTTCAGCCCGTACGGATGTTACCGATTTAGTTTACGATCTTATTCAATCGGTATATAAACTTTGTGCAGATATGATCTCTTCCTAAATGAATCGGTTTCACAACGGCCTGCCTGAGATACTTGCGTCCCAATGGCATAATCGCGCCCTATCGATTCTCGAATCTAATGAACTGGGATAGCATGGCCGTTGCCGTATTTCTGAAACCACAGAGCTCTATCTGCGGCGCTCAGATCTGAACTGGCCTCGGGGAAATGGAGTTCCTTCCACGCATTCTTCATTCATTTGAGAAATTATAATTAATCCTCGAGGTGAGTCTTCAATTTGGCGTGGCGAGTCGAATTTTTCCTGTCACCCTGCTGGTTGCTCAAGTATCAGACGCTGCAGGCTCAGTTCACTTTACGTTGTCACGGCTAGTACTGACAAGGTTCTCGCAGGTCCTGACGCCTGGCGCCATGGTGTTGTGCAGATGAGAATGGAGCTAACGCTTGTCAGATAAGGACCTCTAGTGAATCTTTCCAAATAGCCCCACTTCCAGTGAACACGGAGTATACAACTATCAAAGAAGAGTTCCAATTTACAACAACTTGCGGGGCGCGTGCCGTATTTTCTGGCATACGCCTTCTATGCGATACAACTCTTCGAAGTATGAATGTCTTTCCTTGACGTATGGATGTTAATCCTTACGTACTTAGGGCTCTTCTGACACGCACACTTCGTGGCCCTGGCAGGTTCTGCCAAACAGCGCAAGGCACGTTAATTTTATAGAGCGCCGCCAAGCAAAATTTAAGCCACACCCAGGCGAAGTTCGTTTTGATCTTCTTTCAAGCGCACGAGATTTGATCGTATAAGCATAATTACCAGAGATCAAGTGCGCCGCAAGAAGGACGAGAACGCCTGGCCTGGTAGAGCTCGAGCCAGTGTCTGTGCGCGGCGCGGCGCTCGACAGTTCATTTTGAGAGCGCCTAGAAGGACTGATGAATGGGAAATTACCAAACTATGCGCAAGTCGTGTCAATGGGTGAGCCGAATAAAATTTGGGCCAAACAAAACCCGGTGTGTGCCTCGAATCATCATATCTATAATCTAATTCTAAATGAACCGGCCTCCGAGTCGCATCGTAGTAAGAAAATTCATTCATTCATTTATTTAGAAAGTATAACCGACGTTGGTGATAATTGATTGATCGTTCTGCGCTGCGCAGGCGTTCGAATTCAATTGATCAGTACTCAGTCGTCAGTCAGCTGTAGTTCAGATTGTGCGCCGCCGTGTATATGTACCTTCCATCCATCAATTATTCAACAGAGCAATCCCGCCACTACCCGGCAGGCCGCAGCCCACATGACGCACCACCAACGGAAGTATCTAATTTTTTTATTTTATCCTGATCACCTATTTAGTGCTAGGCGCTAATAAAGTTGGTATGTAGGTTGATTAAAGGCGTCAATTTTGATGCGAGAAGGGACCCTTCGATTCGATTCCTTGGGAATGGGACCCTCAAGATGCTATTCAGGACCGAACCTCCGCTGCAAGACACCTAGTACCTACCCCACCAAGTTTGAAAACCGAAAGACGAGTTTTGAAGAGAGGTAGATATATATTAATACCGGCGGAGGGAAAGTGACTGGCGTCCATGCATGCGCGCGCTCTCCACGCGCATTAACTTCGTTAACGTGATCACCTCTACCGAAAAAGTTGAGCGTCATGACTGTGGGTTCCATAAATACCGGAGTTTTTTCGTTTTTTTCTCTTTTCGAGGGTTAGTTTGTACTTCGAGCCACATGATGTACGTCATCCGATCTCCCACCTCGCTTCGCAACCCATTCAATTGTGAACAATTAATATGCCTCCCATGCCCTGGATACCACTGGCCCACCCACCACTCGAGCGAAAATCCAATTAGGTATGTACCGCGAAATAATCGGGGTCACTGGAACTGGAGATTATCGATTACTACCCGCGAGAGAGCCATTCAAGATCACTCACTCGTGAGTCGTAGGTGAACGTGTTAATTATGATTTACTTCGGCACCCCAAGGCACCCTTGCAGGCCAGGATAATTTTATTGATCATGATGACCGCGCCCCCAATCACAAGTCAGTCCCATGATCCACACAACGTTATGGACTCGGGATTGTCAATTTGGAAATTTGTGGACACCTGGTTTGATGCGGTCGGTGGTGTGTGTTGATGGGAAAGGAACAGTCGCAACAAATTCAAAAAGCTTAAATTTATGTCGTGTGCTGATTCCTGAAAGATGGCCCAGAAGAATATGAGGGTAACTCGAGGAGGAGGGGGAACGGGAATGGGTGTATTTAGTGGATTTGGATCCGATACTTTTTCAGCCCCATTTTTTTTCTTTCTTCTTCGAACTAAACAAGAAGAAGGGAAGAAAAAGAAAAAACGGAAAACCCCGCAAAAATGCTATGGTGAAGATCACCGAGTGCTCTTGGCGCCGGTCTGTAACCTCCTCCTCGGTGCCTCTCAAGTGCCTCTCTCCATCATATGAACAGTAGGCACAGCAACTGGTGCCGAACGCAGGAACGACAATATTGGCCTTTTATGGTATTTGAGTTCGGGTATTGCCTTGGCTGAACGTTGCGAGGTAGGACCCTTGGTGGGCAAAATATTACCACGGTTTTTTCCTTTAAAGTGTGCATTGGTCGAGAGACTGGGAACCATTTTCGAAAAAAAAAAAAAATTAAGCCGGAAAATCTTCCAAAATGGCAATTTTTCTCCGCACACTAAAAATGGTCCCTGGCAGCCCTTTTTTTGTTTCTTGCCTCAACTCAACCTGCGGCGCATTTTTTTCTTTTTTTGAGTTCAAGATCAGGCATTTGACATGAATTTCATGGGTCCTTGCGAGGTGCGAGGTAGGGTGATCAGATTGGTGCGTCCGGGCCGAGGTGGGCCGTGCTGCACGGCGGGTCTCATGATGACTTGCCATTGCGGTCGATAAGAAAAAAATAGCGCAAAGCGCGTCCTATACGCCGTCTGAAACGTTTCAAGATTGGGAAAGCAAGACTTGTTTCATTTCGATTTCGATAAGCGATGATTTATGAGTCGAGTTACTTACTACTTGGTGCGAGAAATGCGCGTAATAATAATCGACAATGTACGCAAGCTTCCAATTTACGTGTCGATAGGATATCCTTTACGTATTTCCTCCACGTGTAATAAGGGATTTCAGGCTCCGAGATTCGACTCTGCTATCTGGGTAAAACGCACGCGCTGAGAAGGAAGGCTCATGAGTTTTTTTGGGGATGTCCCATGGCCTGATCATCTTCTTGGTAATTGAAAACTCAAGCTTCAAGCGCTTCCAGGACGTTATTTAGAGTCGAGGGCTAGCCTCATGGTAGATTCCGAACTTACAACGTGTTAATTATTGAACCTTGACTTTGCAACTGAACGCTGAGCTCGAAGGGTGTGAGGATTTCCCGCGATGTGATAGACCTACATAGATAGTACGTACGCCCACGTGGAGAAGGACTTGGGCTTGAGGGAGTGAGTGAGAAGGTCAAGGGACAAGCTAGGGTTTTGAATGGCTGTAATACCAATTCGGAGTGATTTGGCTGATGCTAGATGATGGAGAGGACCAGCCCCAGGTACGGACTCCATCGCAAAGGTATGTACCATTTGCATTAATATTAATGCCAGGGATGTTTGCCATTTTCCTCTCTCGGAGAGTCTGCGCGTTCGCGTGGGTGGGCTAGAACAGGCTAGAAGGATTCAAGACACGAAAAAAAAAACATATGCATGTACAACGTGCGCAGGGGAACGTTTTAGCGAACTATATGTCGGGATCTAATCGAGGTACACGATTTTTTTTTTCAATTGATGAGTAGAAGTGTGTGGACTGGTGGAAAAGTAAGAAAAAGAGGGATAGGTTATTGCATCTCCTGGTCGTCGTCGTCTCATCATTGTCTTTTTTTGGACGGCTAGTGATGGGAGCAGGGTCGTGTCGAAGGGAGATGCAGGGTGGGGATAACCTTGTTCGAGAATCGACCCGCTTCCGTGCAAGGACCTGGCCGGAGATGCCGTTGGGGGAATGAAGAGATCGGAGATGGGATCAAAGGCATTCATTGAGATCTGCGGCCGATGTACGGATTTAAGTGGATTAATTTCATTGACACATGAGTCGTTTGTCAACCCGCCTCCCCAGTCAAGTCAGGCTGAGTTCAGAACGGCTTGGGACGGATCTTGGGTTGGAGGGCTAAGGATCGGCAGTGAAAACGTTGTTTGTGAGTGCGTTGTAAGATCTTAGATATTCGGCTTGGGCTTCTCCGTTCCGCTGTAAGGGATTGATTATTATTTGCAATCCCCCCACCCCGCTCACTTAAATTTTTATCCAGGATACATCGCATCTTTGATCTTGGCTGGTATTTTATAAATTGTTATCGTCGGCGGTTAAAGTGTTCCCTTTCCCCTCCCTCTACCTCTTTCCCTTTTCACACAATGCCGTCCCCCATCAGTCCAACTTTTACAAACTTTTCTGCACCTTCGCCCTACTCCGAGCCTAGTCCTATATCAGACCCAAGCTACGACAGCCCTGGAGACCAGGACTATCCTGTCTATCCGTCCTCTGTCCTCCCCATATACTCTCCTCACCCAGACTATTCGACTGACTTTGAGGGGAACATGATGACTTGGTCCCCAGAGAACAAGAAGCATCATCTACAGCCTACCATTCATCGTACTCTTCGGAATCCTTTTACTTCTTATTATGACCCCAAAGATCTCGGCATGCTGTACATCCCTCCTCCTCCACCCCAACGACACCCTCCCGTCATTCACTCTCCGGTACCAACTCATCCCATCCAGTCTATGGCTCCCATCCAGCAGTCTATGGCCCATCAACAACAACCAATGCATCAACTCCAACCAAACGACGCCCTATTCGACGTCGACCTCGAAGACTGGAACTCCCCTCCCGTCAACCCCCTACACGCCCAATTCCCCCCGACCCATTCCCATTCCCACTCCCACTCCATCTCTCTCGCCCTTCCACAATATCCCGCCCCCAGAGTCAAGCGCGAAGATTTACCCGCTTTCACCGGGTATCACGCCTCGGCCCACTACGATCTCTCCGGCGTTCCAATCCAGAACCATGATCCGTCCTCAACCTACGTCCATCAACAGCAACAACAACAAGTCTCACCTCCAACAACGAATGGAACGTATTATTCACCGCCTTTTACCACTCAACAACACCAGCAGATTCATCATCATCCGCAGCAGCAGCAGCAAAATTACGTCGTTCCTGCTGAATTGTCCCCCACCTCCCCCGTATCGTCTTCCTCGCCTCTGAGTCCGAGGTATGCTGATTTGTCGCATAATAATGCGGTGGTGTGCGACCCGCGCTTCGTGTCTGGCTCACACGAGGACATGCTGTTGAAGGGGATGCTCCTTGGTGCAGGGGACGACCCCGCAGTTGAGACGTGGCACGGCGAGCGGCGGTGTTCCCTTACGAGTTTGGAGAGCGAGGCCGAGGAGGGGGATAGGGACGCAGAAGGGGACATGGTCGATGCGGATGCGGATGGAGAGGACGATTGGGAGCATCAGCACCAACAACAGCCTGCCGTCTACGACCAGCAGCCGCCGCAGCAGCGGGAAGACGCTGGAGAGGAAGAGGTCCCAGAGGACGAAGAGAGCGAGGAAGAGAAGGAGGACGATTATTACGAAGACGACGAGGAGAGCGTGGATGATGATGACAACGACGGGGAGTTTGTCCTCCGTACCCGCCGAAGACGCGCCAACACCTCTTCCGCCGTATATCCCTCTTCCTACCCATACACAGCGGAAGGTCGGAACCTCCGCTCACGCGCCTCGTCACGGTACAATCCCTACCCAAGCTACGCCGGCTCCTCAGCAAGCGACAACGGCACTGCGTCCTACTCTGAGGACAACACCTCCTCCTCCCGCAGACGCCCATCCACGTCCTCCCCACCGCTCTCACCCTCCTCCGCCTCCTTCCCCACACGCACGCTGACCTCCAACAAAACGCACGCGAACCGTGCCCGCTCCTCCTCCTCCACCACCCTCCCCGTCCCCGTCCCGAACCTGACCAAAAAGTCGCGTGGGCGACGAGTGCCCACCGTTTCTTCCCTGGAGGACCTCCGGAGCGTGGCGAGCGGCGCGGGGAAGAAGAGGCAGGGTGCGGGCGGGAAGAGTGCGCGGATGTATTTGTGTGATGTCGAGGGGTGTGGGAAGTGTTTTGCGAGGGGGGAGCATTTGAAGAGGCATGTGAGGAGTATACATACTTATGAGAAACGTGAGTTTCTGGTCCTGCTTTTTTTTTTGGGAAGGGAAGGGAAGCTGATGAACGGCTGATATTTTATATAGCGCATGCGTGTCCTTATCCGGGGTGTGGTAAGGATTTCAGCCGGCATGATAATCTGGGCCAGCATATGCGGGTGCATAAGGATTATGTACCGCCCAAGGGCGGGGAGATGTGATGTGTGGGTTGCTTTTTTCGTCTGTATTGGTGTTGGACAGTAGCTTACTTACCCTCTCCAGCTCAATCCAGATTCATCGCGGTACCTTGAAAATGCGATTTACTTACGGATTTTTTTCTCTCTCATTCATTGGGTCGTTTTCGTTTCGTGTTTTTTCTTTGGTTTGGTGGACGTTGTTTCCCCCTTTTCTTTGGTACAGCAATACTTCCCCTCCCTCCCTTCCTTCCTTCCCACCTCGCTCACTTCCTCACTCCCACACCACTCCCCACACCCATATAAATTCGTTCATTCATCGTTGCTGTTTTTGTATCTTTGGGTTTCAAGTTGGTCATTATCAAAAATCTCATCCTCATGGTGTCGTTTTTTTTTTCAATTCATCCATCACATCCATCCATGATTCTGGGGTTCGGTTCAAGTCTCCCCCCCTTTTCTCTCGATCTACAACCGCCTGGGACCCCCCCCTCTCTCCTCGCTTCCCTCTCTCCTACCTTCGACTTCCTTTCTTCCTTTCCCCCCTTCGAATTCGTCTTCGCCCACGCAAAAGCCTCGCGGTCTATCCAGTGTTCAGTTACCGTTTATCGTTATCTATCGTGGTTCGATTCATGTGTACCATCATTCATTCATTCATCCCCATCCCCATCCCCCTCGGTCAATTTTTAGGATTTGGCATGCGGTATATATATACGATACTCCGATTGACCTTACTTAAATTTTATGAACAAGTACAAGTAGTACATAACGTAGACTAGCTAAAAGATATCTACCTAACATTATATGATTGTATTTTTCTTCTCCTTTATAAGTAGTTGGGCTGTTGTCTAGTGTGTATCTGTTCAAAAGGGTTTGACTTCTCAGTGAATTTAGTTGAGTTGGAAATGTAAAAGCGAAATGAATTCGTATAAATGAATGAATGGACCGCGATATCAATTTTTATTGTTAGGATGAACCTCCACGATCAATCATCATGCATGCATCATGATCAATCGCAAGTCCATGGGATATTAATATCATCAACCTCATGAAGCGCCACAAGAGCTATGTATCACGAGTCTCGCATCACCATCGTCGCCTGCTCGGTTACCCTGCTCTTTCTCCTTGTACCTTCCCCCAAGCGGATGAATCAATTGCAAGCTGGATGTAAATTTCCCTCCTCCCAAGTCGCCAAATCAGGAAAGGTCCGTACTTAGTACTGAACAGCCTTCTGTGCCTGTCATCAAAAAAACAAAAACAAAACAAGACCACGTCATGGTACCGGTCATGCGGGGTTTTCTCCCAAAAGAAAAATAGGCTTTTTTGCTTGGTACCATGTGGGATGGCGCCATTATTAGGATTAGGAAGATCTAGGGTTTTTGAAGAAGTGAGAAGCGCGGTGGACGGGGCGACGTCCCGCGTAGCGAAGATCACCTATGTATGTGTGCATGGTGTATTAGGACTGTCAGCCGATGGGCCAAGTTGATGCTCAGTTGATGATGCTGGTCACGGTGAGCAGTGATGTTTACGGTTTGATGATGATGATGATCATCAGCCGGGTCGGAAACGAAAGAAGCTTGCTTGTGTATGTAGATTGCATGTTTTGGGCAAAAGTCACGGTGAATTATGAAGAACGCGGATGATGCGGTGAGTCGGCGACTTACCACTCGTTCCTGTGCTTGAACATCTTTTTTTGTCGGAACAAAGATGTATGTGCGCGCCGATCTGCGCGGGAACAGTGGATGGGGAACGAAAAGGTTCATGGGGCGTTGACGGGAGTTGTTCGGTCAGCTGCATCTTGAGGAACCTGGAGGGACGGAGCCTGAGCTGATCGAAGGTAGATAGTGTCGTCATTAACTTGGTTGCCTGGTCACCCTTGATATGACCCCTTGACTGCAGCCGTATGTAAAAACTTGGGCAAGCGCTGGTTAACGGCTAAGCGCGAGGGTAGGAAGATCTGAAAACTGGAGATCAGTCGCGACAAAGCAAAACATCTGCAGGTTCAATAAAAGCACCTGCTAGAGGTACCATTGTTAGGCAGAACGTTAACCTTCTAATCACCACATTTTCGACGCAACTTGTCGATAGTTGTGTTGTCGTTTTCCAAAGGTCGAAAATACCTGTGGGTGAAAGGTCATGGCACCTTCCGGTATAGGCTCAATTGTGGATGTTCTTCGGACAAGACTACAAAAGGTGAATGTTTGCTACGCTTTCCGGCAATTTTGGACCTAGTTGCATCCCCGTTTGGAGGTGAGTACATAGACATATGTTTTCCAGGACCGACCGTACCCGTCTTTTGCTTCAATGTTCGGGGTTGTGGACTCCGTTGGCGTCGCATGACATCTGTCGTATTCAATTCAGTAATATCATCTGGTTCCTTGAACTTTCCGTTGTGCTGTCTGTTACTTTATTCTCGCATCACATGAAATCTTTAACCTTGATATTGTAAGGGGTCCAGTCTATTGAATTGAGATTGGAAGAGTATATGGTATGAGGGCGTCTGTATTGTACAGGCATGAATGCTAATACAAGATGAACAGCGGGAATCTGGAAAAGGTTCAGTGCGGTGCGTAACGGAAAGCAGGTGACTCACAGATATGATGACACAGCGATATAAGACACCAGTACAGTAAGAACGGAGGATATATGCGGGGATGGGATATGCCTGAGGGATAAGTTAGACGGGGTGCGGCAGAGTATCATGCGTCGTCTGTCATTATGGCAAAGAATTCTTGCTCGTTGATCTCCCCATCTTGGTCAAGGTCGAATTCATCTATCATGGCTTGTCTAATGACGGGGCGAAAGTCAGAGCTACGTCGCAGTCATGTGGCATGAAGAACCGTACAGCTCGTCGTCTTCTAACCGGTCACCAATTTCTTTAGCGACGCGTCTTAGATTCCGAAGGCTGATCTTGCCCGTGTTATCGTCGTCAAATAGTTGAAAGGCGCGTCTGATTTCCTCCATAGGGTCGCGTGCCAATATTCGTTCGCTCACTGGAATCAAAATTACAGTTAGCACGCGCACGTAAGACAGAAAAAGACAACATTGGGTGTGAAAAGGTCGCACTGAACGGTGCGCAACATAAGCGCGTCATACTCACTGATTTTCGCGAAATCTTCAAAGTCCATGAGACCATGACCTGTCTTATCGTGGTCTCGGAGAATCTTCAAAACCTCCGCCTTCTTCATGTCGAAGCCAAGTGCCCGCATAGCAACCTTCAGCTCGTGGTAGTCAACACAGCCATCCTTGTCCGTGTCAAACAGCTCAAAGGCCTCCTTTATCTCTTGCTTTTGTTCGTCAGAGAGCTCTGGTCGCGTGTGCGTCCGTCGTTTGGCTTTTTGGGCTGCCGAAGATGAGTACATCGTTTTGAAGAGGTGTTGACGTGACTCGTCACACAGGTCAGTTCTCGCGTCGCACGTGATGTGTCATGTTGAGAAGAACCACTTGCATGATATTGATGAATTCACACTGCGCGTACTTAGTGCTGCTTAAGTAGACGCGGGCGCAATCGGATCGCCATCTTCTCGCCCTAAGCCCACCAGCCATTACAATACTACATCTCAGATACCCACTGGCGATACCTTCTTTTTCTTTATACCCATTTGTATGTCGCGATCAAGCACACCGATGGTGACTCGAACGGGATCAGTCGACGTGGTCGGTAGCTTTTGGTTATTGACTCATACTCTATCAATTGGTGACGCGCAGGATGATGATTCTGATTTCTTTAATGATGAAGACGCCCTGTACTGCAGTGTAGTGGCCGAGTTGCCCAGTGAGTGCCAGTCCAATCCCCCAGCTTTAAAGCTGAATACCTTTCAGAGGAGTTTTTGGAGAACTCGCCATTGAAAGCGCCAGAAAATACTAAGAAGAAGAAGCGTTATTCAGACAAAACACGTGGTACTCCGTCTGGTAGTACCCCAAATATAGCATCGTCGTCCAATACGACGAGTACTCCGGAGTCAAATCTCTTTACGAAGGAGATTTTTGCAACAGCAATAAAAAATGGCACGTTTATTATCCATTTACTCTATCATTCCTGTCTGATGGATAATCTCCAAAGTTGCTTCGTCTGCGTCTGCGACGCGGCGCCAGAATCCCATTCCGATAACTCCTTTCAAAACCTCGGTGAAGAATCCGGTGAAGCAAACCCCCGTTGGTATTTCCTCCATGATTCGAAAACAGTTTGCGGAAACAGACATCAGCGACTTATCGCCACGTAAGTACGGCATCCACCAACACGCATGATCGACTTCAATTCAAAATTTAGCTTCCCCTCCCGCTAAAAGGCTATTTGTTAAGCCTCTGGCACCTAAGGTTTGTTGGTCTTGGTCTGGCGGTACATTACTCAACATGTGTCACCCCCAGGCTGACGGAAAACGGAAGATGATCGTTGTTGGAGATTCAGATACAGATACGGAAGGTACGCTCGCTCATATTGATACATTGCGAATGAGCTCATAGTTATGTTGAATATGTTCAGAGGGTATGCTGAGTTTTCTCGATCTTCTTAACACGATTTAACTATGGCCATAGTGTCCACCGATACAGATTGTTCTCGCATCAACCCATCTTCCACGTCTTCGTTTGCTTATCCTTTGTCTGACTCAAATTCGTCCTTTTCCTTTGTTTCTTCCCAATCATCCTCATCTGGCCCGTCTTCACAAGAGGGGAAACATGACCGAAATAGCGCAAACAGCTCTCTTCACGTGATTGGGAAATCAGTCACAGAGGGCAACACACCCAACTTCCCCAAGCCAAACCGTACTCAACCTACCAAGCCAAACACTGTATCTGGCTCAAATTCATCGTTTTCCTTTGTTTTTTCCCAATCATCCTCATCAGGCCCGTCTTCACAAGAGGGGAAACATGACCGAAATGGCGCAAACAGCTCTCAGATGATTAGAAAATCAGTCACAGAGGGCGTCACAGTCAACCTCCCCAAGTCAAACACCCAACCTACTTCGGACGCCCCCACCTCCACCGCGTCTCTTCTGCCAGTAGCTATCACGCCGTCGGTCACACCGGCTACTGCGATACCAGAATCGGTATCGGAGTTTTGTAAAAAGCCCCTTGGTACTAAACTCGACAGTTACATTATTGCTCATTGCCCTACAACCCAGACGATTTTTGAGAACCATAACATCGCATGGGGCACGCAGTACGAGCTGGCAAGGGGTGTCACTCATGGTACCTGGACTTGGGAACAAGTCAGAGAGCAGGTGCCAAAGCTCACTGGATCCAACACCACAGCTGCTTACAAGGTTCGAGCTGTGATGCGAGGGCAGGCCATGCCGCTCAAAAAACGGAACTTCGCCGTCTGGTTGGTACTTTTCCTCCTTTGTCGTCCCTGGTCTCTAATCTTTTGTCACGAAGGGCGGAGTTGGACCGTGAACAAGACGCCATCAAGGAAAACCTATCTCGGGGCTTAGGCCTCATGGGACCTTGGAAAGGCGATCCGGACTGGCATGGTGGCCAGGTACAACAACTAGCGCAACTAGTCAAAGCGGATGGCTCGCTAAAGGTTCAGCTCGAGCCAATGGAGAAACGTCGCTCACATAGGTTTGCTCGTTTTTGCGGCTCTCGTCGCATTCTTCAACTCCGGATTCCGGACGACATGGTGACCAAGGATAACGCGGCCGTTAAGCAATTTCTTAGCCAGAAGTTCATACTTCTAGGTCGCATTTTCGTTCCATTTCACTCGAAGGATGGGGGCTTGTACATGGTTGAGACTGACCAGAACTCTGGGCGTATACCAAAGGATTCTTGCGGGGATCAATACCGCCTCTCCTTTGATGCCTTCATGCGGTGGCACAACCCTTTGGAGAACAATTTCAAGCAGGTTTGTTGTTGTACACGCCTTCAGAATATGACAAGCAGTTTACCCTTCTCCCTTTAAAGGCTGCGAGCAAGTTTGTTACCCGGTATGCGCTGGGCTTGTCGAACTCCATCCCGGCGCTCGAATTCAGCGCTGAAAATATAATTTTCATCAGAGACATCTGTGCGTGAACATGAGTCATCCGCGTTTAGTATCAGCCTGACCCATCTCATTAGACGCTGAAGATTGGCATGGGGAGGACCACAAGGCCCCAGCCGAAAAGATTATGACTGATGGCTGTGGTTTTATTAACCTCACCGCTATGAAAATCATTAAGAAGAAGTTCAACTATGATACTCTTCCTACCGGGATACAGGGTCGCATTGCTGGTGCAAAAGGGATGTGGATTAGGCACCCTAACGACGACAGTCCTGACCCCAAGATTTGGATCCGTGACTCGCAAAATAAGATCAAGCTTCCAGAGCTGGACAAGGCTCACAGGATATTCGATCTCCTCTGCGTGTCTAAACCATCGTCCTCAATTGCTTTGTCTCAGCAAAGTATTCTCAACCTCTCTTTTAATGGTGTTCCCGACGACGTTCTGGTCAAGTTTCTGGAACAGGGAATTGTCGACGAGGTCATGCCCCTTCTTGATTGGAAGCGACCTAATGCAATGACAGTACTGTGGGACGTCATCAATAAATCAGGTGGTGTGTCCGGTTCTAGGACGCAGAGGGTCGCAGCTGGTGCTAGTCGTGCGCTGGGGCTCCAGGCACGAGACTGGGGCCATGATGACGTTGCTGATCAGGATACGGAGATGCAGGATATCTCGGGAACAACTTACACGGGCCGAAACGAATATAGTAAAGGTGAGTGAACCAATTCTGTCTCTGATACCCTTTGTTGACCTATGACAACAGCGCCCCTTGCACTGCACGAAACAGCCATGGAGCTCATTCAGGCTGGTTTCCACCCTTCGCAATGCAAGATCTTGCAGGTCAAGATCAAATGCATGGTACAACAAACGATCACTTCTTCTGTGGAGAAGTACAGGATACCTATAAAGGAATCTATAGGAGGGTTCGTTGTCCCAGGCAAGTTTCTTATTCCTTGCCTTGGCAGAACGTTAACCCATATTCCAGACCCCTCTGGTCTCCTTGAGGAAGGCCAAATCTACTATCGATCTTCACAGCCCATGACAGACCCGAAGACCGAAATGGACTACTTCGTTTTGCAAGGAGAAGTGGTGGTATGTCCCTTGTTGGCTAATTTTCTAGCCAAACTCATCTTTTTTGTCAGCTCGGGCGGTACGTTATATACAGTCGTCACTGTCTCGCGAAACTGATTATAACAGCTATCCAATACGGCTTCCTTCTGATATGCAAAAGGTTAGGAATCACATCTCAATGATGAACCTTCTCACCCAACTATGCGACACAATTAGGTGACGGCTGTCGACGTTCCGGAACTTTTCAATTGGCCCGACGTCATCATCGTTTCCACCAAAGGAAAGTTCAGCCTTGCCAGTCTGCTGAGCGGCGGAGGTGCGTGCCATTGTCAACATTTTTCTTCATTTACTGATCAATGTCGAATTAGATCAGGACGGAGGTAGATGTCGGCTTGACTGATGAACCCTGTCTTCTGACATGACAACCACAGATGAGCTTATCTGCATTCTAGACAAGTTAATCGTGAATTATTTCAAGAATCAGCCGCTCACCGCAATACCACCAGGCTTAATGGAATCAGATTTCGAACGCGAAGTGGAGTCTGTCCCTGATTTCTGTAGCCGTGCTTTGAGCCTTGCGGGCAAAGCATCGCAGAAAGCATTTCAAGAGGTCCTCCTCCTCAGTCTCAATGTTTCCCAGGTCGGCTTATATTCCACATTCCACGAGAACGCCACTTGGAAATATGGCTATTCTCACCCCGAGACTGTTCGTCTGGCGTACATGCAAGTGTCCCATCATTCTGGCAACCTTTACGGCAACTAAACAGCGCTACATAGTTTCTGCATTCTACTAGATTCAAGCAAGACTGGGCATCGTCTCAAGGGCGGCATCTTCGAGAAGGACCGCACGCGATACGTCTGTCAAGAAGAACCATCTGGCATCCTTCATCGGCTGTTAACAGCTGGAAGAACCAAAGGCGAGGAATTGATCAAAACCTTCCATGAGGCTTGCAAGGAAAACCTTGTCTCAGACACGGCATTACTAGAACCTTACAAGACCGCCTCAACGTATGCACTGGACACCTTCGACGCTGACAAAGTTGTTGGGCAGATGTTCTTAGACGAACTTATACGTATCAGGGAGCATGTCGATAAGGCATATGATGAGTTCCTCCTCCAAAGTGCCAACTCTCACACACCCGATCCATCTACGCCTAGCAAGAAGTCAAAGAAGGTCAAAAGCTATAGAAACAAAGCCGATCAGGACGATAAAATGCTAGCCGCTGCACAAAAGTACGCGGAACCACTGGAAGGGATCATTCTTACTCGGGATTTGGACTCCGTCATGGCCTCGTATGCCTACACTACGTCACGTCAGCCGACTTTCGCTTTCACGGTGGCGTTTCAGCAAATCTGCACCATCAAGGCAAAATCATGCAACGGTGGTTTAGCTCCATCCACCAGGGAGTTTGATGAAGCTAGGAAGATTACGGCTTCTTTCTTGAGGGTGCTCAATCGTGGCACTGATGACAGTTACTATGGTTCATACTAGGCAGAAGGGTATGATTTTGATTTCGTTCGTTCTTCCGCATCTACTTTCTAGGATATCTTTGGCCTCTTGACCCATCTCCGCCAAAATTACCCATTTACCGTACATAAGCATATTAGATCCTTGCATGCGTTGGACATTTTCCAGTCTTGACTATACACATATTCAGCCTCCTTCCAAACCGCCCGGTCACCCGAATCTGGATCAAGAACGCTAACAAAATCATCGTTCGACAACCACGGAAGATACTTCAAGACAAGTACGGCTCGGAAACCGATCGTTGACCTTTGTTGTTCGATGGATTGGTGTGAAGTCTTGTTAGCGAGTCCATCTTGGGACACACTCAAAATGCCTGAACCTATCGGCAAGACTGGTTGTGACATCTTTTGGTCTTGTGGCTAATGCTCGATGGATTGGTATGGAAGTCTGGTTTGCGAGTCCATCGTACGACCACCCAAGAAGCTTGAACTTATCGGCAAGATTGCTTGAAACGTCTTTTGATGGACAGTCGATGTGAAGTCCGTTTAGCAAGCTCTCAAGGCTGTCTGTCCCATGGGTTGACATTGAAAGGGATTCTAGCCAGAAAGATCAAGGACGTACAACAAATTCAGAGGCGCGCAGTGCGATTGGCGTGAACGTGTTGACAACACTGGCTCGTGGCGTCGGTTGGCTGATGGTCCATGTGAGGTCTGTTTTGCAAGCTCTTGAAGACTGTCTACCTTTTCGGGTCAACAGGGAATGTGTACAGCATGATCAAGGACACGGACAACAGAAGCGCCAAGTACGGATCTGCGCCATTGTGATGGGAAATTACCGCCAATATCAATATTGCATGTTTGTAGACTAGCGATCAACACGAACGTGGTTGTAACAAGCACGATTGGTCTGTTGGAACTCAGCCCGATTTCGAGTAGAAGAGTGCACGAACAGGGAACCTGACCTAAAAGAAAGATGAGATAGTAGTAAATATGTGAAAAACCAAAAAAGGGCAGGGAAGGCGGAGATGAGACGCGAAGTCGGCCTCATGGTGTACTTGTCAACTGAGTCCAAGGCTCCGTGAGCGCGAAGCAACCAGGTAGAAAATAAACACCCTTGAAATTTTTGTTGAAAGACACCAAAGGAAATCAGTGGGTGAAACTCACCTGAATGTTTTATGATGTGAACAACTAGGGTAAGGAGAAATGGTCAGCAACACTGATGCGAACGAGCCTCGCCTCTCTTCATCTCAAACAATCAAACCGCCATTGCAACTGCATGGATTCCACCATAAACCACAAGGAGCAACAACTACTTCTTAGCACCCGAACCCCCTTTCAAATTACCCTTCCCTTTTCCCTTCCCGAACGCCTTGCCCTCAAATCCAGGCCGAGCTTTCCCGCCCTTCTTACTGCCCGCACCCCCACCTTTCCTGCGTTCGTTCCGCATTGCAATGTTGTCGTTGCGTTTCTTCTGTCGAGCGGCCATCGCGTTGGCAACTTGTTCCTTCTTCTCCTCCCTGTTTCATCATAATCATCATTAGCATTATTGTAATCCAAAAAAGAAGATAAAATAAATAAAAAACACCCACCAAACTTTCTTCCCCTTCTCCTTCTCCTTCTCTTTCCTCTTCGCCGCCTTCTTCAGCCTCGATTCGTCGTCGTGCACCTTCACCCCTTCCATCCGAGCTTCGGCTTTACTCCATTTTTCTTTCTCCTCGATTTCTTTTCTTTTCTCTGCTGGCAACGCAGCGAGTTTAGATTTGCGTGCTGAGAGTTGGGCCAGGGCTTGAGTTGGATCGGCAGTCGTTTTGAATTTCGAGGACTTGGAGGTATGCGAGAGGGATGAGAATGTGACGGTCGTAAGGTTATTTTGAGGGCCGCTAGTAGTATTTTCTCCGGGTCGATCTGGAACTAAGAGTTGGGTCTAAGAAAGGTGGAGACGATAATCAGCGTCGAGAGTCCCACGTAACCTGCACCGTTCAGTACCTTTGTGATGTTCCCCTTATCCCTCCCATCGACCTTCCCGCCTGCTCCGCCTCCAGCTTTCTTTCCCTTCATCTCTTCCTCCCTTCGAATCTTCTCCTTCGTCTCCTTGCGTCTCTTCTCACGCATGGCGGCTCTTTGCCGCCGCCTTTCTTCAAGCAACTCATCCCGGTCCCCTGCTTCGCCTGAATTCGTATTTGAATTCCAAGGGCCACCGCGCCGGAGTTGGGCCATGCGTGCGTGTAACTTGTCCCTTAGAGTTGAAATACCCTCTGAGGGGGGCATGGGGACCAAAGTGTCTGCTTCCATAGTTTCGTCCTCGTCTAAAGCCATGTCGGCCTCGAGATCAACGTCCATGGCAGCGTCTGAATGTTTCTCATTGCCTTCAGACGCAGACTCTTCATCAGAAGCAGTAGCATGAGCTTTCCGTTTCCCCTTTTGTTGTTTTTTCGCGGAGGCCGCTTCATTCTGGATGTCGACTATGGATTTATGGTTCGCTGGGTCAAGCTTCGCAGGTGTCAGATTTTTTGCAATTCAGATAATCTTTAGACAAACCTTGTTTCTTTTTGCCTTCTTCGTCGCCTCTTTGATAGCCTGCTTGGACGCGTTTTGTTTCTTACTGTGTTTTTGGTACCTTGACGCAGCTTGTTCCTCTGTCTCATCGTTCACAATGTAGTATTGTGCTGGGATTAGACGAAGCAGAGACTCGAAGGCGTCGTTGTGTCTTTCCAACGACGCGCGTAGGACCGTTGCTGGAGTCGGCATTGAATATTGAATGATTGAGGAGAGAAAGAAAGGAGTATTATTAGGGTTATGGTCATAAATTATATAATGGCAACAAGCCTGCATCTAGTTTGAGGAGAGAGAGCCTCTATTCTCTGAATCTCTCATCCGTGGGTATCGAATGTAAACTGTCTAGTACCCCTGGCCGTCCATACAGATAAAGAGAGCAAAAGCAACGAAGGATATGGATAATCGCTGTAGGTGTAGCAGCAGAATATCCAGTCAAACGTTCTTAAGCACCCGAAGGGGCATAAAGGAGTGGGTTTCGAGGCGAACCCACCAAGCGCCCCTTCACTGCATCACTAACGAAAAGCACTAGGGTTCTGCTTGTGGAATCGGCGATGTAGATCGCCAATAGCGCTCAGCGCTGCGCCTTCCGAGGCATCCTGCATAGTAGTACCCCCGCCGAGACCAATAGGCTTCTTGTCCACTGTGCAAAGGAGGTAAATCACAAAGGATTAGGAAGGAAGGAAGTTTACTGCAACATACGACAAATGGTGCACTGCCAGGCGGGTTCGTGGCAAGGTCCAAACTCATCGTAAGTGCATTCAACTGGAACGCCAGGAAAGAGGCGCTGGAGAATGGCGTACAGGTGATTCTTGTTGTCTGCGACAAAGTAAGAAAAATGCTGATACTAATGCGTGGAGCTGTACTCACGCTCCATGAGAGCTGCGATATTTGAGGGCGTGGGTTTGGTAGGCATTTCTGAGTCTCATGGTGACTCTCGATAGTACTTATAGGCTGGCCTGTGGCGCGAATACCAAGCCTTGAGTTCCGAGCAATACAGCAATCACAACAGCATCAGCTTTCTAGAACAACTCGATTCGAACTGCGGGATGGGGGCGGCGGCGGAACAGTAGGGACAACAAATGGCCTGAAACGCGACCGTATCGGGAGATGTGGTGAATCACCAGAAACCGTAGAGTGACAGTGAACCTGAACAAAGCTTCGGTGCTGCCTCGAGTGCAGTTAAATAATGAATGTAGAGTTTGTTTCAAGCCAAAAAATCCGAACCTGGCCATGACCCCTCCTTGGAACGTAGTCCCAAAATAAAACGCATTAGACAGGGAAGATTCGTGCGTATTGGTCATCATTCGGCTCTGTAACAGCAATTTTCACAGTATATTAGCCATCAAGGCGGTGAAGCTTGAAGACAAGTTGTAGGATGTGCGTGAAAATTTTTGGCCTTGGCACTACGCCGTGAGCTGACGGCAGACATAGTTGTGCAGTGCAGGGCCCGACAACGGTCCAGGGTCCAGGTGGACCGTGTTGCTTGGACGGACAAATAGTACCATATTCGGGAAGAAATATGCCAGTAAACCACACAGGAGGACAGGTGGTCTGAAACCTCCGATGCGGCGGGAAAGAAAGAATCTGTCGCGCCGCAGCCCTTTATCGTCGGAGGAGGCGCTTGGATCATGCCTTGGTGTGCATATTGATTGCGGCGTCTCACAGCAAAGGTATACCAGCGATAAAAGGCGATACCGTTCATTCCCTGTTGCAGGCTTTGCAAAGCTGTCTTTCGAACAGCGCGAGAGTAAGGGGGATCAGGAGGTTTCCGTCCTTCCAATGATTACAGAAGTCTTGATTTGTCACTGTACCCTGTCAGTACTTCAACTTGAAGGAGAACGACATGAATCATACAAACTGAAACTATTTCGCGACAAAAGGATGTCTTGTCGAAACATTGATTACCCTTCATGATGTGTCTCCATAAAGTACAAAGAAAGGCGTCTTTATGGTCTTCATCGACATCGGCGGTTGTGTGCTTGGAGGATTGCTGCGTTGTTCAGTTCAGATTGTGTCACGAGAACCACATATCATCTACCTGAGCCCCCCATCCAAGTCAAAGCCGATGTCGGGGTCGAATAGAGTCTTTGTAAAAGGGACAGACCGTCACAGACGAAACTTTCCAGTCCCGTTTGTGTTGTTTCTTCTTGGACGGCCACCTAGTTCTGGATGGGGTTCACTGGGACAAGCTTTCGCGAGTATCGGACTTCTCGCAGATAAACAGAACATTCAGACGAACCTTCTCTCTGCCTTCTTGCGCGTTTTGATTCAAATTGTGGTGTTCGCGATACTTTTGACGCGCCTCGCCCCTCGAGCCCGTCATTCACGATATGATATTGTTCTGGAAATAGGCACGGTAGCAGCGAATCGAAGGCGTCGTTGTGTTTTTTTTAACGAGGCGTGTAGACCTGCGGCCAGGTCGACATTCAGTTGATCAAAGTTGAGATCTTGAGCAACCAAAAAGGGAAGATAACGGACCTCTGCCGTAAGGCTATTTGCTTTGTCATCGCTGTTCGCTACTCGCCGTTTCAAACGATACCGACGGACAAGAAAAACAAATTGGGCATAATGTAACTTGGGTATAATGACGATGACCTGCATCTCGTAGATATCGGTACAGGGGAGATAGCCTTATGCCGCCCCTTCCTCTCTACATACGTTTCAAGTCATCAGCTGTCCCGGTCTGTCCCAAATTTACCTCCGATGTCCACACACGATAAACGGAGAAAAAGGAACGAGGAACATGGACAATCTCTGTAAGAGCAGCAGCAGAACATCCACAGTCGAACGTTCTTAAGCTCCCGAAGGGGGTAGGATGTGTTTTGCCTACAACTTACCCGACCCCCTTACCTGCGAAAGGCCCAGGGGCACTGTCGAATGTATCGGGGATATAGATGGCAAGCGACGGCACGATGGGCTGCAGACTTCGCGGCGGATGCCCGACTAGACCCCTGCCCAACGCCAATGACCCCATGGTACACTTTACAAGTTTAGAGATTGTCGACTTTAAAACAAATTGCCTACAAAATATCGAACACTCCCAGGTGGTAGCGTTGTAGTATTGTGCTGGGATTAGACGTTGCGTTTTTCCAACGAGGCGCGTAAGACCGCTGCTGGAGTCGATGGAATAATTGAGGAGAGAGGGTGGTGTGTTAGGGTTAGGGTCTTTGAGCTCGAAAGGAGGTTCAATCTTAAATGGGAACAGACGAGAAAGGGTATATAATGGCAACAAGCCTACATCTAGTTTGATAAGAGAGAGCCTCTATTCTCTCATCCGTGGGTATCGAATGTGCACTGTCTAGTACCCCCTGGGCGTCCATACAGATAAAGAGAGCAAAAGCAACGAAGGATACTATGGACAATCGCTGCCGGCGAAGCAGATGAATATCCATAGTCAAACGTTCTTAAGCACCCGAAGGGGCATCAAGGAGTGAACACACCCAGCACCCCTTCACTGCATCACTAGCGAAGACATTGGGGTACTTTTCATGGTATTGACCATGCAGATGTTCAAGAGCGCTCAGGGCTGCGCCTTCTGAGGCATGCTGCTTAGTGGTACCCCCGCCCATGGCAATAACATTCCTGTCCACTGTGCAAAGGAAGTGAATTACAAAGGATTAGCAAATAAGTTTACTGCAACATACGATATATGTTACACTGCCAGGTGGGATCATTGCAAGGTCCAGACTGATCGTAAGTGAATTTAAGTGAAAATTCACGAAGGAGCCGCTGGAGAATGTTGTTGAGGCGATTCTTGTTGTCTGCGACAGAGTCAGAAAAGTGCTGATACTAATGCGTGGAGCTGTACTCACGCTCCATGAGAGCTGCAATATTTGAGGGCGTGGGTTTGGTAGGCATTTCTGAGTCTCATGGTGAGTCTCAATACTTATAGGCTGGCCTGTGGCGCGAATACCAAGCATTGAGTTCCGAGCAATACAGCAATCACGACATAATCAGCTTTCTGGAACAACTCCATTCGAACTGCGGGACTGGGGGTCGAACAGCAAGGACAACAATTGTCCTGAAACGCGACCGTATCGAGAGATGTGGTCGGTGAATCTGAACAAACCTTCGGTTCCGCCACAGCTCCTGTAAACCCACTGCTGTTCAATAATGGGTGTAGAATGTTTGAAACCAAAAAAATCAAACCTGACCCCTTGGAGCGTAGTCACAAAATAAAACACATTAGACGGTAAGAAGATTCGTGCGCATTGGCCATCATTCGGCTCTGTAACAGTGATTTTCACAGTATATTCGCCATCAGGGCGGTGAAGCTTGAAGACAAGTTGTGCTGATGCGCGTACAATTTTTTGGCCTTGGCACTACGTTGAGCTGACGGCCGACATAGTTGTGCAGTGCACGGCCTGACAACGGTCCAAGGTCCAGGTGGGCCGTGTTGCTTGGACCTACAAATAGTATTAGTAGATTAAGATCGCAATATATTCGAAAAGAAATATGCCAGTAAACCACACAGGAGGACAGGCGGGCTGAAACCTCCGATGCGGCGGGGAAGAAAGAATTTGTCGCGCAGCAGCCTTTATCGTCGGAGCAGGCGCTTGGACCATGCCTTGGTGTGTAGATTGACTGTGGTGTCTCACAGCACAGGTGTACAAGCGATAAAAGGCGATATGGTTCAGTTCAAGTAGTATCATGAGAACCGCATATCATCAACCCGAGTCCCCCATCTAAGTCAAAGCCGATGTCGGGATCGAATAGAGTTTTTGTCCAAGGGACAGATGAATCTTTCCAATTCCGTTTTTGTTGTTTTTTCGTGGACTCCGCTTAGTTCTGGATGGGTTTCACCGGGACAAGCTTTCGCGAGAGTCGGGCTTCTCGCAGATAAACAGAAAATTCAGACGAACGCCTTCTTCATTGCCTTCTTGCACGTTTTGATTTAAGTTGTGGTGATACTTTTTTGACGCGCCTTGCCCCTCGAGCCTGTCTTTGACGATGTGATCTTGTTCTATAAATAGGGACGGTAGCAGGGAATCGAAGGCGTCGCTGTGTTTCTCTAACGAGGTGTGTAGAACTGCGGCTGGGTCGACATTCAATATTCAATGCTTGATCAAGTAGAATAAGGTTGAGATCCCAGAAAAGGAAGTTGATGGATCTTCGCCATTGGTTAAGGGTAGGGTTGACTTAAGCTTCGTCATCATGGTTTGCTGCTCGCCGTTTCCAATGATGAGCTCAACTAAATCTTTTATTTACGGCCCTAATTTGGCGCACTCTTCAATCACTCATAGATACAATTCAAATATAATATTTCCTGAATTTATTCAGTGGTAAAAGCTTTATAATTGAGGTAAAGATGCCCCGCCAGTTTGGGGCCCAGCGACGCCGCGGCAGAAGACCGGAGAATTCCGGAGTATGTGACAAGCCTCACACGCCCTTACTTAATTAGGGTCATAATCCAAGCAATTGCTCACACGGACGGACAAGAAAAACAAATTGGGAATAATGTAACTTGGGTATAATGACGATAACTTGAATCTGGTCGATATCGGTACAGGGAGATAGCATTTATCCCACCCCTTCCTCTCTACATACGTTTCAAGCTGTCAACTGTCCGAAATGTACCTCCGATGTCCATACACGATGAAGAGAGAAAAAGGAACGAGGAACATGGACAATCTCTGTAAGAGCAGCAGCAGAATATCCACAGTCCAACGTTCTTAAGCTCCCGAAGGGGGTAGGATGTGTTTTGCCTACAACCCACCCGACGCCCCTTCCTTTATATTCACCGGCGAAAGGCCCAGGGGCACTGTCGAACGTATCGAGGATATAGATGGTAAGCGACAGCACGATGGGCTGCACACTCCGCGGCGGATGCCCGACTAGACCCGTGCCCGACGCCAATGACCCCATGGTACACTTTACAAGGGAGGGAGTGAGTTTAGAGATTGTCGACTTTGAAAATAAATTGCCTACAAGATATTGAACACTCCCAGGTGGTAGCGTGCTGGTTTCCAAAGCGACTGTAAGTGTATTCAGCTTCGTAGCCTGGAAAAAGGCGTTGAACAACAGTGCTCAAGTAATTTCTGTGCGAGCCTGGGGAAAGGTGAGAAGATTCGAGTCACTGCCAACAGCGGGTGCAAGATTTACTGACGATCCATGAATTTTTGAAGTGTGAGGATTTGCTGAGTGTTAGTGACTGTGCAGATTAAAAGGGTACGAATGTTGGAAGATACATCGAGCCTTTAAGGCAATGCAACAACC
Source organism: Laccaria amethystina LaAM-08-1 (assembly GCA_000827195.1). Classification (NCBI taxonomy): domain Eukaryota; kingdom Fungi; phylum Basidiomycota; class Agaricomycetes; order Agaricales; family Hydnangiaceae; genus Laccaria; species Laccaria amethystina. The sequence goes on along the minus strand of KN838619.1, from coordinate 100,709 downwards.
ACGACATCATGAGCATTCTGGAATTCCATACAAACTCGGAGCTTGGAATGGAACAGCACGAACAACCAAGAATCTTTAAACGCGGCTGTACCAGAAACACGATAAATCCCTCAAAAGCAGTAAAGATTCTATAAATCAAAACACTTACACCTGTCAAATTTGTTTCGGAACAAAACACCGAATCTACCCGCGATCCTGTCATTACAGCTGCCGAAACGCAAAAAAAATTGCATGGCGGTAATAATAAAAAAAGATCCATCTGCGCGTATTGGACGCTTTTCCAGCAGCTTGTACTGTATAATTTGATACGCGAAGCTTCAAGTTGAAGCCAAGTTGCACTGATGCGAGTACAATTTTTCGGCCGACACTGTAAGTTGATGGTGTGTGACTCATGATCCCCATACAAAGGTCTAAGTGGCCCGCATTGCTTGGACCTACAATGAGTCAATAGATTAGAATTGAGTCATAGAGAGACAGACAGAGATTCCGGAGCGGTCCCAATGAGGAATGCCGGTTCCCGATACACAACTCTAGCGTCTACATGCAATTGTGCTACGGAGCACACCGCACTGTTGCTGTTGAGATCAGCCGACTGACCAGCAGAAACCCACCCTCGTGTGTTTTGAAATGCCCAGTATGGACCACCAGGATGAAAGTGGTTGGCGCCCGGTCCGATGCGGCAGAAAACGACTGCGTCGTCGCGATCTTGATCTTGGAAATGGAGCTTGGATTGTGTATTTGCGTTCATATTTGACTGCAGTGCTCATGGAAGAGGCGTACAGCTATAAAAGGCGGTACCATTCATTCAAAGGCTCTGCAAAGTTGTCTTTCGTACCCTGAAAGAACACGGGGAACCCGGGAGGCTTCTGGTTTTTGTAATCACCAGCCCAACACCAGCCTGGATCTGTTTGATTTGTCACTTGTTGGTGTGGGCTACCGCTGCGCGGGGCAAGTACGAGTCTGCAAAGCAGAGGAGCGAGGGTTCTTGTCGGGAACGGGGCCAGGGGTAGCGGGAGACGTGAATACAACAGCAAACCCGTTTTGGGATTAGATTTCGAGGCGGAATCTCAAAAGTGGACGAAAGACAGGTTGACAGCAACAGGCACGGGAGCAATAGCACGAACACGCAAAACGACTGACAAGTAAAACGGGCGAAAAAGACTACCGCAGAAGAAACGAATCCTCGTACCTCGGACTCATAAATGTCTTCAACAGGAGTCAGTGCAAATTGCCAAGCGCGCATGAGTTTTACCTCCAAGACGCAGTAGGAAGGTGATGATGATTTCAATTCGCAATGGACGCTGTTCTTTTATGAAAGTATTTCACTGTACATTACCATAGAATAAGCCTGAAAGGAGTCCTTATGAGTCCTCGTCACAATTGCCACCTGCCCTTGGTGTTAGTGACTCGTAAGTTTACAGTTGACCGTAAGTGTGTGGATATCATCTCACGTTGATCTACTTACATAAATAAATCGTCGGGATCGACATGAACGTCATGAATGATGGCAGCTTCTGAATCGCCCTCAGATGCAATACTGTGCTGGGATTAGACGAAGTACAGACTTCGGTGTCTTTTTTTCTAGCCAGGCGCATCAGGAAGATTGTTTGGGCGAAACAGAATGGGTATAAGTAATTGAGGTATAATGACAACAAGCCTAAGTCCGGTGGGTATCAGTACGGAAGAGAGCTTCTATTTCTATTCTGTCAGAGTCCGTGGGTATCAAACCGATTCAAACGTCAACTGTCCAGCATCCCAGACCCTACTTCGGGCGTCCATACAGAATGAAGGGAGAGAAAGCAACAATAGACAATCACTGTGGGCGACACAGCGGATATCCATGGCCTAACGTTCTGAAGTCCCCGAGGAGGCCGTGAAGGGGTGGGCTTTTCAGAAAACCCACCCAGCCCCTCTCTGTATCATAACCCTTGAAAGGCCCAGGAGTCACGTTCATAATAACGGCGATGTAGAAAACGAATAGCGCTATCCGCTGCGGCCTTCGCGGCATATTTCTTACTCATCCCCCCACCCCAGCCAATAAGACGATTTTGCGCTGCAAGGGAGTAGAATTATAAGTGGCCAGAATAGGGTATGTCTTTTGCTTACAATCGAATATGTTACATTGCCAGTTGGTCATGTGTTGGGGTCCACCCCCATGGCACTCATATCGAGGGACAGAGCCTCGAAAAAGGCGTTGGTAAATGGTATTCAGACAATGGACAGGATCTGAGAAGAGAGTCAGAAAACGCCAGTAATAACGCGTGTAAGCTGAATTTACCGTTCATATGTGCCAAGATGTTGGAGTGGGTGGGGATGGTGAGTCTATATGATTCTAGAGGTGAGTTTGTATGATATTCGAGGGGTCGATAATTCTCGAAGCGAATCTTATAAACATAAAGGAGTGCACGTATACCGAGCTTCTTTCATAGCACTACAGCATCACAACATTATGAGGTTCCTGGAAACTCGCTCCTAACCGGGGTTGGGGATGGAACGGTATAAATAACAAGCATTTGAAACGCGGTTGTACTGAGATGAATAATCGGGAAGCGTTGAGGGAGTCACGGAGAATCTAAGAAAAACCCTTTGATACTGCCGCAGCTCCTGTAAATCAATTCATCAGTTGGAATGGAGGTTCTTTAAAATTAACAGACCGATTTCGGCCGTGATAACACCACTTTGCCGGGTAAACGAAAATAAACCCCACAAAGGAAAGGTAAATCTATCCCCGCCGTTAACGCTTTTCGCGGCCGGTAAAACTCGGCACATGGTTGGAATGCGGTGAGCTTAAAGATAAGTTGTAGAGATACACCTCCTTGAACATTTTCCGCCTGGTTACGCTGTACAAAGTTGTGGGAGTGCGGTCCGGTTAAAGCCTAAGATCGAGTTGATTATTTCCCAAAGAGTTTAGTTTTAATTATCCTCCGTTGTATGCTACCATATAAATGGGGCAGAAAGGCTTCATTATGAGGAGGCCTCATTGAGATCGCCTTGTTTTGGAGCGTTCCATATAGTGACAAGAAAGGCGTCTTTATGAGTCTCCATCGACATCGGCGCTTGCGCACCTGAAGGACTGGTGTGTTGTTCAGTTCAAGTAGTGTCGTGGGGACCACGTATCATCTCGCCGAGTCCCCCGTCCAGATCAAAGCCGATGTCGGATGTCCCGCATTTGAATATTGCTCAGATGCGGAGCCTTTGTCAAAGGGACAAACGAAACTTTCCGGTTCCGTTTTTGTTCTTTTTCGTGGACGCCGCTTAGTTCTGGACGGCAGCTATAGAGGTATGGTTCACTGGGACAGGCTTTCGCGAGTGTCAGGCTTGTCACAGATAAACCATTCAGACGAACCTTCTTTCCGCCTTCTTCGTTGCCTCCTTGCACATTTGATTCAAGTTGTGGTGTCCGTGATACTTTTTGACGCGCCTTGTCCCTCGAGCCCATCATTCACGATGTGACATTGTTCTGGAAATAGACACGGTAGCAGAGAACCGAAGGCGTTGTTGTTTTTCCAGCAAGGCGCGTAGAAGTTCTACTAGAACTGAGGCTGGGTCGACATCAGGTTTATTAACTGATAGGGAAGGGAGAATTGATGGCGATAGCCTTGCAAGCTCGAGGGGTGAATTGGCCTTCAGCCTGGATGGGGCTTGGATGGGGCGCTGGCCGTTGTTGGTGTGCGATATATGACAACTTTGTGCTGGGTTATGAGTGTGTGGTTACCATTGTCATGGATGAATATTAATCTTTAATCTATGATGATTTTAGCGAGGGCGTTGCTATAGTAGGTGTGGGGGTGGTGTGGGGCTTTGTGAAGACGATGGTAAGTAGCATAAGTCCCGTGACATGCCGTAAATTAACCAGTGGTAGGGTCATAGACGACTTCAATCCACGCAACTGGACATGGAACAGATTGGGTGGGTATAACGACGATAACCTGAATCTCGTAGATATCGGTATAGGGGAGATAGCTTTTATCCACCCCTTCCTCTCTACATGTGTTTCAGGCTGTCAACTGTTCCGGTCTGTCCAAATTTTACCTCCGGAGTCCATACACAATGAAGAGAGAAAAAGGAACGAGGAACATGGACGATCGCTATAAAAGCAGCAGCAGAACATCCACAGTCCAACGTTCTTAAGCTCCCGAAGGGTAGGATGGGTTTTGCCTACAACCCACCGGACGACCCCTTCCTTTATATTCACCTGCGAAAGGCTCGAGGCCACCGTTGAATGTATCGGGGACGTAGATGGTCGATAGCACGATGGGCTGCAGACTCCGCGGCGGATGACCGACTAGACCCCCGCCCGACGCCAATTACCCCATTAAACACTTTATAAGGGAGGCAGTGAGTTTAGATATTGTCGAATTTAAGAACAAGTTGCCTACAAGATATGGAACACACCCAAATGGTGGCATGCTGGTATCCAAAGCTATTGTAGTCGTATTGAGCTCGGTGGCCTGGAAAAAGGCGTTGAACAATAGTGTTCAAGTAATTTCTGTCCGAGCCTGGGGAAAGGTGAGAAGATTCGAGTCACTGCCAACAGCGGGTGCCAGATTTACTTACGACTCATGAATGCTGGATTGTTGAGGTGTGAGGATTTGCTGAGTGTTAGTGATAGCCATCCTTTTTTAAAGGTGGAACATTTAGAGCAATGCAACAACCGCGAAATCACGAGCATTCTGGGATCCCATACTAACTAGGAGCTTGGAATGGAACAGCACGAGCAACCTAAACGCGGCTGTACTAGATACAAGATAAATCCCTCAAAAGCAGTAAAGGTTTCAAGGCGAACCTGAGAGCAAATTTTGAATGCTGCCGTGCATTCTATAAACCGAGGGCAAATCATTACAGGTGTCGAGTTTGTCTAGAAAGAAAAAAACCAAATCTGGCACCATTCCGGAGCCAAAACGCAAAATAAATTGCATGAGGACGAAAAAAAAAGGATCCAACTGCGCGTATTGGACGCTTTTCGGCTTCGTTACAGCAGCTTGTGCTGTATAATTTGATACAAGGCGGCTAAACTTGAAGACTGGTGTCCGGCTCATGGTCCCCATACGGCGCAAGGTCTAGGTGGCCCGCATTGCTTGGATCTACAATATGAGTCAGTAGATTAGAATTGAGTCATATGTTTTGAAATGCCCGGTATGCCAGGGTATGGACCACCGGGATGAAGGGTTGGCGCCCGGCCCGGGTCGGTCCAATGAAGAAAGAAAATACTGCATACTTAGTCGCGACCTTAGCTCGGATTGTGTTTTTGCGTGCGTATTTGACTGCAGTGATCACAGCAGAGGCGTACAGCGATAACAGGCGATACCGTTCATTCCAAGGCTCTGCAAAGTTGTGTTTCGTACCCTGCAAGAACAAAACCCGGGAGGCGTCTGGTTTTTGTAATCACCAGCCCCGAGCTATTTGGTTTGTCACCGACGGTCTTGAACAGGAAGAGTCAGTGCAGTGGACGTCAAACAGATTGCCAAGCGTGCATGAATCGTTACCTCCAAGACATAGTAGGAAGGTGGGGCCGCGGTGGACGCGGCTCCCCTACGAAAGTATTGATTGCCTTCCATTGTACATTACCACAGGATAAGCTTGAAAGGAGTCCTTATGAGTCCTCGTCGCAATTGCCACCTGCGCGCTTGGTGTTGGTGACTGGTACGCGTAAGTTCGGAGTTGATTCAACTTGATCAAATATTATCCCACGTTCAAGTTGATCTAGTTACACACGTCTGTACATAAATAAATAAAGCTGATGTCGGGATCGACATGAACATCATACATAGATATTGATGATGGCAGCGTCTGAATCAAGCCCATCGCCGTCAGATGCAATAACGTGCTGGAATTAGACAAAGTACTCGGTGTCGTTGTTTTTTTTAGCCAGACGCATCGGGCTCAAACTTCAAGTTCAGGCTCGTTCGAGAGAAACAAAATGGGTATGGGTAATGGAGGTATAATGACAAGGTGAGTATCGGTGCAGGAGAGAGAGGTGGATATTAAACGTCAACTGTCCAACATCCACTCTACTTCTGGTGTCCATACAGGATGGGGGAGAGAAAACAAGGGGTGTGGGCAATCGCCGTGGGCGCAGCAACATATCCACAGCCAAATGTTCTTCCCTGAGAGGCTCATAAAGTGGGTTTTTCAGAAAAGCCCACCAGAGCCCCTTCCTGTACCATTACCAGGGAATGGGATAAAGGCCACATAGAAAAAAAACCGCGCTTCGCGCTGCACCGGTTTTGGCGTATCCTTTGCTGACCCCCCCGCCCATGCCAATCTGCTGATTGTCCACTGCAAAGGAGTAGAATCATAGGTGGCCAGAATAGAGTATGTCTATCACTTACAAAAGACATTACATTGCCAGATGGTGTCGTGTTGGGGTCCTCTGGGCCCATCGTAATCGTATCGAAGGACAGAGCCCGCATAGAAGCGTTGGTGAATGTTGTTCAGAAGATTAATAGGATCTGAGAAGAGAATCAGAAAAGCCAGTAATAACGCGTATAAGCTGAATTTACCATCCATGTGTGCAATATGTTGGAGTGGGTAGTAATGGTGAGTCTATATGATTATAGAGGTGAGTTTATATAATATTCGAGGGGTTGATATGATATTCGAGGGGTTGATAGTTCTCGAAGCGAATCTTATAGTCATAAAGGAGTGCACGTATACCGCTTTCTTCATAGCACTACAGCATCACGAGAGAAAAACCCTTCGATGCTGCGGCAGCTCCTGTAAATCAATTCATCCATTGGAATGGAGGTGTTTTAGAATTAACAGACCGATTTCGGCCATGATAACACCACTTTGGGGCGTAAACGAAAATGAACGCCACAAGAGGAAAAGCAAATCTATCCCCGCCGTCAACGCTTTTCGCGGCCGGCACAACTGCTTGCTTTATACAAGTTGGCACATAGTTGGAAGGCGGTGAGAGTTGTAGAGATGCGCATACTTACAGATTTTCCATCTGTGAGATGATGGCCGACAAAGTTGTAGGAGTGCGGTCCGGTTTATAAAGCCTAAGATCTAGGCGAACTTCATCCTTCGGTCCTACGATATGAGTTAGTAGATTAGAATTGCATGTACATGGGTTGTCACTTGCGACGCAACAGGAGGAAGAGGAACTATTGTATGTGAATGCAGTTTTTATCCGCTACATCAATCATGTCTGTGCGTGTCTTGAACGCAGAGCTCACAGCAAAACAAGTATGTCAGGAACAAAAGGCGATGCCATTTAGTCCCTGTCGAAAGAAGCTATGCAGAATTGTCTTTCGAACAGTGAAAGATTCATTGACAAGGGGGTAAGGTGTAGATTCAAGAGGTTTTCCGTTCCTGATAATCACAAACGCCTTGATCAGTTGTTTGTCAGTTGACGTCAAGCAGAAAGGGTGCATCATAACTGCCTTGCAAAGATGATTATTTCCCAAAGAAAGGATGTCACCGTTTAGTTTTGATTATCCTCCGTTGTATACCATGGGGCAGAAAGGCTTCTTTCTGAGCGGACCTCATCGAGATTGTTGTGTGGAGTTGAGTTCATATCGTGGGAAGTTTTTTCAAATTTCTTGGCTTTCGACCTACTTTTCTACAATTTCTTGGAGTTCTCCGTCGAGAGCGACACCGAATTCTACTGTTGAAAGCCATGAACACCGCAACGACGCCAGTCGATGACATTCCGTCCTTTCCAGACACCGACGAAAGTACTACCCCCATTTCGGAACCCTGGACGCCTCTGATACGCTCCGGGGAGACTTCACCTGATTCAGAAGTCATCGAGGACCCGGTGGTGACGACGCAGAAGAAGAAAAAGAAAAAGAAACCCAAGAAGTCCGTGAAAGCGAAGGAGGCAGCGGCACAGAGCAATGCAACAACCGCGAAATCACGAGTGGCCCTTCCTTCTCTTCCCTTTCTTTTTAGCCCACGCGGCTCCCCTATGTAAGTATTGATTGTCTTCCATTGTACATTACCACAGAATAAGCTTGAAAGGAGGCCTTATGAGTCCTCGTCGCAATCGCCACCTGCGCGCTTGGTGTTGGCTGGGTGTTAGTTACTGGTAAGTTCGGAGATGATCGCCCTACGTCGGGCCAAGGCCACCACCCAGGCAGCATGGGCTCGAGACTGGCAAAAAGCACCAAAGAGGGGTCGGTTCGCAATATCGAACAGAACCACCGGGAGAGCCTACAGAACGGAGATAGGGAGATTGCCCTACCAGAGCTCCTAGGGACGCCCAAAGGGATCGCTGCCCTCACCGAGTTCCTTAAAGAATCAGGCGCCTTCACATTCACCGGAGGGAAATACCTGCCCAAAGATGCCCCAACGTTCGAAGACGAACCAGAGCCCCCAGACATAGACTCTGAGGACGAAGCCTCTGACTCAGACCTGTAGCCCGTGCCCCGTACGCCCCGCAGACCCCACTCCTCGAGCGCCATAGCGCTCCCACTTCCCCTAGCACCTCGGTGCAACCGCTACCCCCGATACCCCGGACCCACTCACCCAACTCTTCACTCTCTCTATTCCATACAGCTCCACTACAATCATCCTTACTCACGGAAGTGATATCCCATACGACATAATTACACCTAAGGGTAGCCTAATGCTGCCCGTGCGTCTTAGTACTAGACTATTTGTTGCACGTAAATCCCTAGAATCGAAAAAAAAAAAAAAAAAGTTCGGAGATGATCAAATATTATCTCACGTTCAAGTTGATCTAGTTACGTTGTCTGTACATAAATAGATAAAGCTGATGTCGGGATCGTCGTGAACGCCATAGATATCGATGATGGCAGCGTCTGAATCAAGCCCATCGCTGTCAGATGCAACAATGTGATGGGATTGGACGAGGTACTCGGTGTCGTTTTTTTCTAGCCAGGCGCATCAGGCTCAAACTTCAAATCCAGGCGCGTTTGGGCGAAACAGAATGGGTATAAGTAAATGACAAGGTGGGTATCGGTGGCGGGTATGGGTGCAGAAGAGAGTGATTCTATCACAATTGTGTCGTCCGTGGATATCAAACGTCAAACTGTCCAACATTCCAGACTCTACCTCGGGTGTCCATACAGGATGAAGAGAGAAAGCAACAAGGGATATGGGCAATCGCTGTGGGCGCAGCAACATATCCACAGCCAAAGGTTCTTCCCTAAGGGGCTCTGGTGGGGTGTCCAGAGCCCCTTCCTGTACCATCACCAGCGAAGCTGATAACTGTCACGTAGATAACAGAGAGCGCTACGCGCTGCACTGATTGCCGCGTATCCCTGGCTGACCCCCCCGCCCACACCAATCCACCGATCGTCCACTGCAAAGGAGTAGAATTATAGGTGGCCAGAATAGAGTGTGTCTATTGCTCACAAAATATGTTACATTGCCAGTGTCGGGGTCCACTCTCGTAGTCATATCGAAGGACAGAGCCTCGGAAATAGCGTTGGTGTATGGTATTTAGAAAATTTCTAGGATCTGGATCTGAGAAGAGAGTCAGAAAACGCCAGTAATAACGCGTGTAAGCTTAATTTACGGTCCATGTGTTGGAGTGCGTGAGGATAGTGAGTCTATGCGATTCTCGAGGTGAGTCGATGCGATATTTGAGGGATCCATAATTCTGGACCCAAGTCTTATAGTGATGAAGGAGTGCGGCATGCCGAGCTTTTTTCAGAGCACTACAGCATCACAACATTACGAGGTTCCTGTAAACTCCATCCTAACCCCGAGCTGGGGATGGAACCGTATAAACAAGCATCTGAAACGCGGTTGTATTGAGATGGATAATCGGGAAGCGATGGGGAAGTCACGGAGAACTGAGAAAGAACCTTCGATACTGCCGCAGCTCCTGTAGGTCAATTTATCCATTGGGATCTATCCCCGCCGTCAACGCTTTTCGCGGCCGGCACGACTGCTTGCTCTACACAAGTTGGGACATAGTTGGAAGGCGGTGAGAGATGCGCGTACTTACAGATTTTCCATCTTGTTACGCTGTGAGATGATGGCCGACAAAGTTGTAGGAGTGCGGTCCGGTTTATAAAGCCTAAGATCTAGGCGAACTTCATCCTTCGGTCCTACGATAGGAGTTAGTTTAGAATTGCATGTACATGGATTGTCGCTTCCGACGCAGCAGGAGGAAGAGGAACTATTGTATGTGAATGCAGTTTTTATCCGCTACAACAATCATGTCTGTGCGTGTCTTGAACGCAGAGCTCACAGCAAAAGGAGTATGTCAGGAACAAAAGGCGATGCCATTTAGTCCCTGTCGAAAGAGGCTCTGCAGAATTGCCCTTCGAACAGTGAAAGATTCATTGACAAGGGGGTAGGGGGCACATTTAAGAGGTTTTCCGTTCCTGATGATCACAAACGCCTTGATCAGTTAACTTGTTTGTCAGTTGACGTCAAGCAGAAAGGGTGGATCGTAAAAGATGACTATTTCCCAAAGAAAGGATGTGACCGTTTAGTTTTGATTACCCTCCGTTGTATACCACCATATAAATGGGGCAGAAAGGCTTCATTCTGAGCGGACCTCATTGAGATCGTCGTGTGGAGTTGAGTTCATATCGTGGGAAGTTTTTTCAAATTTCTTGGCTTTCGACCTACTTCTTTACAATTTCTTGGAGTTCTCCGTCGAGAACGACGCCGAATTCTACTGTTGAAAGCTATGAACACCGCAACGACGCCAGTCGATGACATTCCGTCCTTTCCAGACACCGACGAAAGTACTACCCCCATTTCGGAACCCTGGACGCCTCTGATACGCTCCGGGGAGACTTCACCTGATTCAGAAGTCATCGAGGACCCGGTGGTGACGACGCAGAAGAAGAAAAAGAAAAAGAAACCCAAGAAGTCCGCGAAAGCGAAGGAGGCAGCAGCACTCAAAGCGAAGGCTCAGGCCGCCGAGGACGCGGAAAGTCGACCAACTGTCCTTTGCATTAGCAGAAATAAGCACTGGCGGTATATCAGCTCGTACCACGTCGGTACTATCGTTGCAGTATTATCTCCCTATTGAATACTGAAATCTCTTTCAGGGTCCGTGGCTCCAACTCCCTCTCGAGCTCTTAGAATCTTTGCTAGTCCTGAATATGGATCCAACGACGCTAACGGCTTCACCTTCGGAAACCGTTGCTACGCGTCCTCCTCCTCTCCTACCGCCACCAATGTCCAATAAGTCTCGAAGCACGTACGGGCGCGGTGACTTCTCTACGCCAGATTCTCCTAGGAGCCCATACCAACAGCAGCACCAACCCATGTCACCTCCGCCTCCCTTTCCCCCACCTAAACCCGGAAAAGCTACGCCCCCGCCCATAGATCCTGGTGTCTTCCGCTCCGTGACTTCCATCCGCTCCCTTATTGATGAAGCAGCAGAGCTTTCTGTACGAGCTTCGTCTGGATTATCAGCTGCAGAACTGGGATCTATGAGAGGCGCATCAGGGTTCAATGGTAGCCCCTGGGCTGCAGCTCAAACACTTGGCCTTAATCCGCTTGGAAACAGTAACAGTAACGGGAGGAACGTCGCTATGTCTGCAATGCGCATTCATAGGCTGCGAGCCCTTGCTGTTCAAAAACTAGCTCAAGCATACAAGACTGACGAAGTTGCTTCGAGTGTGATGGTTATGCAAGGAGGGAGCGTATTTGATGACCTTGCAGAACGGATATTGAAAACTGGTGAATACACCTGTCTTGCCTTTGCCGCTTGATTCTCACGTACGCGCTTAACAGACCCTAACAACGCTGACGCTAAATATGTCCATTTCTTCCATGAGAAGATTCCTTCTCGACAACTTGCCGAGTCAACCACGCCCAAAGTTCTTGACGAGTTGATCGCGGCTCACCCTCAGCATCTCGAATATTATCGCACTCGCGGGATCGTTCATTGTTTCCGGGACGAGTATCCACAAGCAACCAAGGACTTTACCTATGCCTTGAAAGAAGCTAGAGCTGCACGCAAAGCCAAGATGATGCACAGAAATAACAGTGAAGGTCATGGGGTCTCGAAGCATGGCAAGCGGCGGAAGGGCTGCGGAGCTGGCCACACGAATGGGCAAGCCCCTCCTGATGGTACCAGTTCAGTGGATGACTGTCAGGAAGGATCCGAGCTTTTGCTACATCCTTCCGTTCTGGCTAATGCGCCTGATCCTATTGAGCCACAACTTCTCTTTCTCCGAGGTGCCGCGTATCTTCAGCAAGCCATCCATATGATCGAAGGTGCCATTCTCAAGTTAGAGAATATCCACAAAGTTCCTTCCGTCGACGGCGCAGAACTGAGACTCTCTTACATCGAGAATGGAAAATACGGTGGGGTGGAAATCGGCAACCCAGACGGCCCACTGGGACCAAAGGCCGCGCCAAAGCTGACTGCGTATAGGGCCTGGTTGGGAGAGAAGGGGTTCAGGGAGCAAGTAACCCAGCTGCTCAAGAGGAGTCTACGCGATCACGAGAAGTTTCAAACGCATTTTGATTCCCTTGATTCTCCGAACGTTATACCCCCGGGGGATACCGCTTTCCAAACCGAATACGCGTTCCTTCTGTCAGAATCTATCCGGCCAGGGAACCACGCCAACATACCCCCGCCAATCAATCCAGAGGTGCCTGCCATGTTCACGACTTACCATCCGCTTCTTGTGGAATCTCATTTTAGCGTGTTGATCTGCATGCTGATGTTGGCGGACCTTAAGAATATATTGCCCACTTTCATACGGACTGCGGCCCTGGTCGACGGGCTAGAAGGGTATCCAGTATTTCTCCCACCAAGGTCAATGGGCCAAGCCGAGTTCATCGAGATACTAGAGCGTCTTGCTGGGGGATGGCGGAATGGTGTCCAGCCCCATTCGTTGTCCAATTATCGAGGGAAGGGCCGGCTAGCGATTGATGTGCCGCCTGTGTCACCCTCTCGGTTGGTAAACGGTTCGGGCACGTTGTCCGCCTCGTCCTCCTTTGTGCTTCAGGGTGTCAATGGTTCGAGCAGCAGCTCAATGTTCAATGGCCATCTTCATTCTGATGCACCAAAAACTAAGGGGCATACGAATGGCCAGGAGCATCACGAAGAGAATCAAGCTGCGGAAACACTGCGCCCCGACGCAGCTGAGGCATTGGATTGTGCTCGGATTCTTTTGGCTCCAGTGTACAAGCGCCAGCGGGAGCGCGCGGAGAAGGCCGTCATGGAGAAGAATGCTGGTGGCAAGAAGAAGCCTGTCCCGATTAATATTCCCCTCCATGGACCACGAGTGGAGATTATTTTGGCCTGGTTGGGGGCTGTTCATCTGCCTGAGCTGGATGTTTGATTGAGGGGTTGGAGGGTGCTTTGCTTGTCTTGCTTCAAGTACGAACATGTTATTCATGCTTGTTCTTTTGTGCCATGCTACTTTCTTCTTGGTTTCGGTTATCATTATATTTACATTCTACGTCTTGTAGTGCGGGTATTGCAATATTTTACATGTGTAGATGACGGGGTCGCATCCTGTCGGCTTTTGGATTTTGGCTGGGGGCATGAGTTATCCCTGAACGATCTTCTTTTTTTCTTTCGCGGCATCATCTCTGAGTGCTGTCCTGTCTCTGCCTTGAACATACCTTTAACATGTCAGGTCAAACACAGAGGGAGTCCAATATGTAAATCAACATGTCACTGAATTGAATTTCTGATAGTACCCTCTTCCGTTTATGTTTATTACCTGCCTTAGGTGTTGCATATAATAATAGTATGAGTGGCTATGAGATTGCCTTTCAACTTTGAATGGAGGTGTTGAGGAGGGACACATCTTGACCAGAACTTGGTTGAGATCCTTGAGGTACCCTGGGGCCTGAGCAGACAGGTCGGAATGGAAGCAAAAGGGAAAGAGGGGACAAACTGAACCAGCCAGTGCACGAGCTAGCTTTCGTTTGGCATTCCTTCGTTGGTTGCGCCTAAAGCTCTTAGACCTGCTTTGTGTAGAGGACATATAAGCTTGGAAGGGGGATATTTGAAAAGAGGCCACACCCAGTGATTGAATTGGTTGGTGTAAATTCACCCAATGAGGAAGATGGGTCTGCTTCTTGATTCGGAAGCAGCTCACTGCTGGATTGCATGAGTTTAGGACGTTTGTGCTGCCTCTGTCTGTGGGCCGTTCTGGATGGCTGTGAAATAATGAATGTTTTTTGTTTATTTTTTTTATGGAAAGAAACTACCTTCGGAGATGTGTGTTGCATGTGTGCAGAGTCGTCAGAGTTTAAGTGATCCAGTGTCATGGTTTGAGAGCTCTCACGTGGGCGCGTTGTTTGTGCAAATGTGGCCAGTGACCTCGAATTGTGTCCTTGACTTGTGGGTCCAAGAGCTCGATTCCTTTGATGTAATGTGGACATCAATCGACCCCCTCGCCTACGCCAACGCGGGAGAGCGAGCCATTTTGTCCTCTCATCATATGCATTGGCGTGAAACCCAACACCCTCCCCTACGAGAAGGCTGTGGCAGCTGCAGCCATTGTTAAAAAGATTCTCGCCGAGGCTGGCTTCCCCGACATCGAGGTGGCTTTTGTCGAGTCTGTAGTGACTCGCTCTGCCGGTCCCAAGCTCCTACCATTTAACCCCCGCCTTGACGACGTCCCCGAGTTGCGGAAGCTGTTCACCCCGGCTCTCGGTCTGTCCATCGCACCCGAAAAATACCCCTACCATGAGGGTACAGCTGCTTTGTACATGCGCCTTTCCAAAGATAACAACCGCGTTGCCATCCTGACCTGCACACATGTCGTTCGTCCTCCTTACCTAAGCGCGGCTCAGAAAAAGTCTAAGACCAAGCATCGCGAGGAGGTTATCGCGCTCGGCACTATCGGTTTTAACAATGGGCTTACGGCTATGATGGGTGTTATCCGTGATCTATACCGTTCCATTGAAGCCTGGAACTGGTCGGTTGATAGGTTGGGGAAATTCCAGAAGGCAACTCTGTCACAAAGAAACGCAATGAGTATTTGGATCTGGTGGCGAAGGCAACAGAGAAGATTCAAGTGGTTAACATGCTCCACGACGAGGTCATCAAGCAGTACAGCACCCTCGAACAGCGCAAGATTGGATTTGTCCTCCACGCAGAGAAGATTGAGGTTTCGGTCCAGCCCCACAAATTTACTAACGACTGGGCCAAGACTGGGCTCTTATTGAGCTGTACAACGATAAAATCGATTGGTCGAGTTTTAAAGGAAATAAGGTCTTTGTTGGTGCGGCTTTTTCCATGTCATGGTCTCGTCACCTTTTCCATCCACCGTCTCCTTGTTTATGGTTTTAACCAATGATTATTATTATTTTCCAGGCAGGCGGTAACCTTTCAGTCGCCGATTTTGGCAACACAGTGTTTTCTCGGCCGGAAGATTCAAAAGATTACCATTACCCCGAAGATGGTCCTCTCCAAGCTTACGGAGTCGTCCAGGATAACGAAATGCGCGACCCTCAACACCTCGATGTTCATGGTGAGAAGTGTTTGCTGGTTGTGATTCAAGGGGTACCGTCAGCCGCTCCTGCTGTTGTACGTCAGGTGGCTCCGGCGCATAATAACGAAGTATTTCTAAACTTGAGCAAATGGCAAAAAGGAGAGCGTGAAATTGTCTCTTGGTATTGGGTTGAGGAACGAAAACATTGTAAGACGCCACCGAAATCACTGGTGATGCTTGGCAAGATGTTGAGGATCAAACAACACGACGCGCCCACGTGAGCAAGAGCCACAGCTCTCAAAACATGAGGCTCGTTTATCATCTCGATCAAATCTCCATTGTTCTGCAGATGTGGCCAGTCGCAGGTGGCCTCGAATTGTGGCCTTGACTTGTGGCCTTGATATATACCCCAGCTTCAATTAATGTCAGTTCATTTTACTCTCTATTCCCATACTCGCAATGGCGAAGCTCACCAGCAATTTTTCGCAAAACACAGTTGCGCCTTCGTCGCCGTTGTCTTCACCTCCTGCGACTCCGACCAAACCCTCGCCATCTCAGGACACAAAACCAGATTGTCCATCATCGCCCCTCTCGTCACCGCCTGCTAGTCAGGCTGTCCTAACGCCTGAAGCTGTACCCGTTACACCGAAACATAGGGACGCACAACCTGATCTTTCAAACCCACCATCCCCCACATCGCCAACAGCTGTCAGCCAGGCTTTCCAAGCCCCTGAAGCTGCACCCGTTACTCCGCAGAGAGAACATAATCATAAACCCTCAGTCGACGACACACCTATGGGTCCTAGTTCGCACGGAACAGACGAAGGTTACGGGAAAGTCGAGAAACAAAGGCCCTTCATTGAGGCCGAGTTGAAGCCACATCTTTATGATGGTGGTCAGCACTTTGCCGATAGCGCTTTTCACCGCGACGTCTCTCAAGATTCCATCACAAAAGTTCTCAACGACGCCAACCTTTACTGTGAAAATCGATGGGTGGGGATTCCTGAAGCGGTCGGCAAAGAGTCCGAGTTGTACGCGCCGTACAACGAAATATTCGAAGGCGTGCTTAAGCATGGGAACTTGAAACGCACCCGTTACGTTCTCGCTAGCCATGGCATCAAAGCATCCCACGAAGAGGGTATAGATAATACCGAGCTGAAGTCGTCGCCAGATTTCATGTTTCAAGGCCGCAATTCAGCAGCGTTTCCACCATCTGATGCAGGCTTCGTCCCTGATGACGATGAGAAAAAATGGGCCTTCAAGACTTGCGCTTCGCTTGTGGATATTAAAACGGAGAAGAGCAGGTTGGAGTCCTCGGAAAACTTTATGGATCATCTGGTCCAGCTCGCTGTCTACGCTCGGTCAGTTTCAATTTTGTGAAACCATCCCCGTCGCGTATACTCATTTCCTTTCTCCTAGTCAATGTTTTATCCAACAACAAAACAGATTTTTTGTTTACGCCCTCATTCTGACCGAAGAACGCGTTCGACTCTATCAATTCGATCGAAGTGGAGTCCAATACTCCGCTCTGATCCATATACACAACAATCCATCCCATTTCGCTCGTATCCTGCTCGGTATCTCTTCCTCCGATGCGGAGAAAGTCGGGTTCGATCCCAAAGTCAGATGGGAAGGAAAATGTCGATTCCTCTATACGCTGGATGAAAACAACAGAAGCATTCGGTACGAGCTGACGTCTGCAAAACCCGTTTTCTGGCGGCGTGCGATTCGCGGTCGAGGAACTCAATGCCATGCGGTCATCGGCCCAGACGGCGAGAAGCGTCTCGTCAAAGAAGCCTGGCGGTCGAGGGATCGGACGCCGGAGTGGGAGTTTCTGAAGGAAGTCAAGGGTTTGGCTGGGGTCGGGCAAATGGTTGCCTACGAGGAGACAGCCTTCACCACGGCCAAGCACAGAGGAATTGATATATCGAGCTTTATTGATACGCCGAACCCCACGTTCCATGATAGGATTTTCTCCCGCACCACACTTGAAGCCTATGGAGATCCTATAGACAAGTTCGAGACACGGCTTCAGCTGCTATATGCCTTCCGTGATGCCATTGCTGGTTAGCTTGGAGTGTTTCCACACCTTCCTTGACGCTCACATTTTCTCTTTCTTGTCCAGGTCATCAAAACTTGTGGAAGAAAGGTATTCTACACCGCGATATTAGCATTAACAATATACTTCTTGGCAAGGAGGACGCCGAACCTGGCAACCGCGGTCTTGTGATAGATCTGGACATGGCAATATGGATCGATCGTACCACCAGTCTCGCCGGGGCTGATTTTCGCACCGTTCGTTTCTTCAAACATCATGATTTTCACATTATCTGACGCAGTGGCTTAGGGAACCCGATTGTTTCAATCTGTTATGGTTTTGACCAGCGGAAACTATGGCGCTTCAGCTCTCCCTCACGATTATTTGGATGATTTAGAATCTTTCTTCTATGTCCTTTTCTGGATCTGCTTCACTTGTGAGGCGACGGGACCAAAGCCCGTAATCCTGAACAACTGGGAATCCCAGGACGCTCAAACCGCAGCACAGGCGAAGTTCCAGTTCTACTTTTGCCCCATCGATGTCATTCCGGGCTGCTGGTTGCCCCCATTCTTCGGGGAAATATTCTTCACCCTTCTTGAAAACCTTCATCAGTTCTTTGAGAGTCAAATCAAGAGGAAGCTCCGTTTGATTAAGGCACCGCGAAAAACTCTGGAAGCCCTGGTGCCACAGTCAGAGGAGCATTATGCCGAAATCTTTAGCTACATCGATACGGCTATCGTTGCGATAGAGGCCCTCCCAGGAGAGAAGACCAATCGTAGGCCATGTCCTTCTAGAGCTCCTAGGCCTGGCAAACGTCCTTCAACGGGTTCACCCGATGACTCTCCAGATCCCAAAAGAAAGAAAATTGGGCTCCAGAAGAAGGCTGTAGTGGAAAACGACAACCCATTCGTCCCGACAGTTCCTTCCAAGCTGTCCCTTGAAACCACTTTTGAGTAATTGGCAAGGTTACAGTTATAGGGCGTCTATTACAGACTACTACACTGGCTATTTCGATGTCGCCATTGTAGCTCTAGAGGCCCTCTCACCAGAGGACAAGAAGGTTGATCCGAAGCCACCTACTGTCATCCCAGGCCCTGGGAAGCGTCCTCCAACGGAGCTACCTGACGACTCTCCAAAGCTCGAAAGAATGAAAACCAAGGCTCAGAGCCAGGAGGCCACTGAGGAATCAGTTTGCTGAAAAACCATTGGCTCGGATGAAGTCTTCGAAGCTGCCCTTTAGAACTTCTGCTTTCGTTGTAGACCAAGTAGTTTCTCGGGTCATTTTGTTCGTGTATTAGTACGTAGGATACACTACTAGGACAGACTTACAGTGATGGCAGAAATTGAGGAGATGAGTTTCAACTCCGACGCGTCTTGTGAAATTTGAATCGTCCTTCCTTTGTTTCTACATACCACTCGCATCGTGCTTGTTTTCCTGGTCAACCCCTTCCTCATCCATACGCGTCGGCGATATGATACATTCCAGCCTCCGCTTGCTCTCCATGTTCATTCTCCCAAATCCCGTACGTCTGTTCCACTTGTACATTCAGATGAACATTTTCACTCTGAAGGTCATTTAGAAGTTCACTATTCCCCCTTCGGTCACAGATCCAATTTATCGCGTACGTAGGGCATCCGTGGACTGTGGTTCGTCTTTTCTAAGATGTTTTTCGTAGTATGCGGTGTCTTCATTTGATTGCTTTGAATCATTTTAGACACCAGCTATATATCCGACACAGCGTTTCCTGCGACTCCAACCCGCCAGAGAGCGCATAGCAACCCGAGAAGAACAACAGTTCCTGAAAGAGAGGAGACGGCTGAGCGGAGAAGGAACACAATCTGTTGTTGTTCATGCCACTGTCCGGAATCACCTCAACGATTGGTATCTGTAAGCTGCTTGAGATTTCTGCCGTTGTAGAGCAGCTCATAAGTTTTGCCTCGGAAACTTCAGGTTGTTCAAAGTGAACCAAGGCGTCCTTTTGCTTTTCTTCGACAGGATAATTCCGGCGTTACCGACGATACCCCTCTTCCGTCAAGTCGCGCTAGTGGTGCGAGCATCAATAGGATTGTGTGTCTTGAATTACCCATTCTTGCGGCGAGTTGATTGGAAGATGTTGTAGATTCAAAACTCCCCATCCTCATACCACGGGTCTTCTGGACGACGACGTGACTGCTTTGTAGGTCACAGCTAGGCTATTTTTCAGTTCAGACGCTGATTTCTTTTGTGATTAGAGGCCGATTATTCCTCTTAATTTAGAGGTATGCGCAGAATCAACTATGACAAGTTTTGAGACTAATTCTAAATCTTCATAGCCACTTCACAGGCCGCCATCCGTACGTGTTTGGTTTTTCACCTCTGTCTGGCAGTCTCATGATTTTTATCAAGAAGCTTGGCAAAGGAAGGGATCATATTTCGACCCAGCAGAGGAACGACAAGCTTGATGTAAGTTGGCTTTCACGATTCTTCTGGTGGATTTGAACATTCAATATTTGGTAATCCTTCTAGAAACGACATTCTGCGCCGCCTACATTTGACCAAGCAATGAACGGGAACCGCGCTGTAGGAGCTAAAGCTCAATGACCCATTTACGGTCGAACTCATCCACGCCATATAGACCTTCCCCACAGTGAAATTCTCGGACTTTGCAAGAGGCCTTCAGTCGCCCCCACAATCTTCTCCTCGAAACTGCAAAGTCAGTCCGCTCTCGATTTGTGCCCCCATACTCAATTCCTTAATTTGACGCATCACAGGACCAAAGACCAAAGACTTTTTATCCACAATCCCAGTCGCACAACGCCAGAATTTTCGAGTTGGATTTGTCACCAATTTTTGAAGATGCCCACGTATTTGGAAATTCGATCCCTGTTCTTCCGATCTCCGTCTCGGCCCCACCACCTTTAAGGAATTCACAGGCGCTGTCTCAAGATTCCCCGTCCCAAGACGGGCCTATAGATGTCCAATCATCCACGTCTGTGTTGGATAGCTCGGATTCGAGTTACGGAGTCATCCTTGAGCAAAAGGTGCGTTGTCGTTCACCAAACAGTGTCCTGTTGCCCTTTCCCGTCATATGCCTGAGTGTGAGAGGAATTTCGACCCTCTTGTTTCAGAGGAGATGGATGCGCATATAGTCGCTCATCTCATCTTATTATAGTCGTACGACTACGGAATGGCCCCAACGGACTCTCAAGGTTTCTTAGGATTTCGAAACGTTAATCAAAGCCCTGATAATGTTTCCGGAGGAATCAACGTTGGTGGTACGGTCTTTACTTTCCTTCAGTGTTACTACAGGTAAAGCAGCGTATTCAACAGGTGGTCAAACGAAGGCGCCTTCAATTCCAGCTTTGGTCTTGACATTTCCAACCCCAGAACTGTCTAAGTCAGGTGCCTTTATCGATTTACAGCATGATGGTCAGTTAGGTTACTGCAGCGGCGCGGCAACTCCGATGATAAAACCCCACGCAATGGAGCCTTCCGTCTCTGATCCCTTTCCGGGTGGATTTGAAGCTCATGCCGACGAACATGGTGTCATTGTTTCCGATAATGCGCGTGTGATCGGTGTTTCCACGGGTAACGACGATGTAGCAACAACACGTTTGAAATTTCGCCTTCGGAACTGGTCTGCGCGATTGTCAAAGACAAGGACATCCCGCTCTGGCACTGGTGTCTTGGCTAGGCTGTCACGGCGACTCTTTGGGATGGAATCAAAGTTACTCTACAAGCGCGGCTCCGCTCAACTTGATTTCGCGGATACTGGCCGCAGTGCAAGCGTGAGGATGGGACTTCCGCGACGAAACGGATTGGATATCTCGAGCCCTGATCAAGACCCTTCCTTCTCTTCTGTGACAGTGGACAACGAGAAACGCTCTTCTGGGTCATCAAAGTCAACACGTGCTTCTCGTTATGCCATCGATTTGGATGAAAGACATGCAGTATTCGATTCTGCGCAGAAAAACCGCTTATTAAAACCTGGACTTTCTCGCCTGGCTATGTCGATTGGGAGTCCATTGAAGACTTGGATCGAAAGATTGCGCGGCTGAGCCTCCGTGATTTGATTCTTTTGAGCAGGACGAATGGGTGCCAATGTTCTGGCAACTTCATGACCCTCTCCGACGGCGATCCGACTTGTTCCCTTATACAACGCCCTTCGCTCTTGAAATCCGTTTCTTTTTTATTTGTTTTCTCCTTTTCTTTTTCGACTTCTCTTTTTGGCTTTGGATTTCCTCAGGTAAAACAAGAGGGAACGGGGTAGTGGTACCTCAGGGTCACGTAATTTTTCATGTCTTTCAAGTTCCTCGCGCAAAACTCTTTGGATACACACAAACCATAGTTTTTCTTCAAGTCAAATTACTTTAGAATACATTGAGTCAAGCGTGTTGGGCAGGCCACTGTAAACGGAGACGGCCGGATTATTACGGAATTGGATGAGTGATCGGAAGTAGATCGAAGGAGGAATGCACGAAACCGTGAAGATGGTACCGTAGTTTCGTCTGAGGCGCGTCCGTTGTCCTGGTTCGTTCATCCTCTCCTCTGGTTTTCTATTTCATGCGTACAAGTTTCTCTTGCTGACCTCAACCCCCACCATGTCAGGCGCTACCCTTTCCGCCAGCACCACACCGCCATCGCGGCCGTCCTTTTCCTCGCGCTTCAAGTCGGTGGCTTCGCAGGTCTTAAACCATGCAAAGAAGCATACCGGCGTCGGTATGATCTGCGCCGTGGCATACTTTGACCCGTGAGTCACACTATGTACTTAGCGGGCAAGAATCCAAGGTTGAATCTCAACTTACAGGGGAAATTGGGGCGTTGACTTGCAAGCTGGATCACAGTTTGGTTATCGATTACTCTTCGTAGTCCTCCTCTCTGGTCTTTTCGCGGTGTACCTCCAGGTAAGCAGACTAATGTCTTAAAAAGGTCATTGATTCTGATCCCCCTTTTCCCCACCTTCTCCTGCAGGTCCTTGCAACCAGGCTTGGCTGTGTAACCGGTCTTGGTGAGATGCTCCTCTATTCTTCCCACACTTGCCGCGTTTGTCGTGATATCATAACGAGCGCTATAAATGTTATTCCACCCCACCAATTTCTTGACGCTAACGTACTTTATCTAGACCTTGCTTCTCACAGCCGTTTGTTGTTATATAATCGGCCGAAGCATACGCTGCTATACCGATGGTTGGGGTTATACCCTCTCTACGCGTTGGCAGAGATAGCCATTATCGCTACGGACCTTGCTGAGGTCCTGGGGTCAGCCATAGCTCTGTCCTTGCTGTTCCCCAGGCTGGAGCTATGGCATGGTGTGTTGATTACAGGGTTTGATGTCATCTTAATTCTTGGCATGGGTGATCCTTTACGCGGTCGGCCCGTGAAAGTGTTCGAAATCTTTATAGCGGTTATGGTAAGCTAGCTTCGTTTATTCTGGCTAAACACTATGCTGACCGCTCAACGATGTAGGTACTTGCGGTTCTAATATGCATGGTGGTAATCATCTCGAAAGTCAATGTAAACTGGGCAGACGCCTTCCAAGGCTATCTCCCTTCAAAATATATCTTCAAGTCAGGTGGCCTCTACACCTGTATGTCTCCTTTTCTTGGATTGATTTCAACGAGCTCATTGACGCGCTCAGCTGTTGGTATTCTTGGTGCCACTGTTATGCCACACAGCCTATTCCTAGGTTCTGCCCTCGCAACGCAGGACAGGATCGACTTCAAACCCAAGGATCCTGACGAATTGACACTTACCCCAAACCAAAGTAAAGAATCACAAGAGACGGCGGTCGTCCACTCGGTCACAGCCCGTTCCCGTGTATCTTCTTTGTTTAACACACTTAAGGAGTCTGTGGCGAATGCGTTCCGCAAGCCAAGACCCAGCAGCTTCACGACAAGGGTGTTGCGTCATTCGGATCATCAAAACAACTCTTTTGAGTTTATCCATGCTCATTTGTCGCACGGCGTCCTTGATATGGTTGGCAGCCTACTCGGGTTTGCGGTCATCATAAACTCTCTGTACGTGAAACTTATCGTAGTGGGTTTTCGTCAACTCATCCAGCGTAGGATCCTCATCTTGGCAGCTGCTGTCTTCTATCGAGGAAATTCAAGTTTTGAGGGACCTGCGAGTCTATTTGATGCTTACGACCTCATTCGAGAGCTAGTCGGAAAACGTTTGTGACTTTGACATTCGCTATTGTACATCGTCTTACTCAGTCACAACAGCGGCCGCAACCTTGTTCGCGATTGCTTTGCTGGCGTCTGGACAGGTGAGCATATCATTTCTATATTCTACTTCCTCGAAACTAATACTCTGAGAATAGAGTTCATCCATAATCGCGACGGTTGCTGGTCAAGCAGTCGCTGAAGGATTTCTTCAATGGCGTGTTTCGGTGCGTTTCCATCTCCCACTTTTCACCTTTTGAAGCTTAAACTCCTCGACATCCAGCCCATTATACGCCGGTTACTCACCCGCCTCTTGGCTATGATTCCCTCCATGATCGTGGCCATTGCAGTAGGGCGATCAGGCGTCGACACCCTTCTCGTTGCCTCTCAGGTTGTGCTGTCTATTGTTCTCCCTTTCATTACCTTCCCCCTCCTCTACTGCACTGCTAGTAAGGCAATAATGAACGTGCACAGATCGACACCAGCTGGGGCTATCACTCCCACTTCCTTGCAGCTATCGCCCTCACAGCCCCCTGGGCATTTAGAACGCGGGACTGGTGGGGACGAAACTGTCGATTTCAGCAATGGAAAATTTAGCAAATGTATTGGCGCTGCGATCTGGCTAGCTGTGGTGGCAGCGAACGTATACGTGATCGTTGAGCTGGGACTGGGCAGGGGGCCATGAAAGACGACGACATAGAGCACCACATCAAATTCACACCGTTTCGGCGCACACCCTCATCAACCACACCACTCGCACTGCCAAACTTCTATCCAAGTTATTGTACCACAAGTAATCCTCTTGTATATGTACGTCGCATAATCTTTAGACGACAAGTGACACATGGACACCATTATATCCTACACCGGCCGCTTTACAGAACGCACTACTTATGATCTTAAAATAATCGATCTTTCTCATCGATGTTTTGGTGTGAACCAAGTGCCTCATGAACGCTATCGGCAAGGATGCGGCATGAGCGAAAAGCGGCGTGGTTTATGCCAAGTCCCTGGATGATGACATTGACAACATCAAACAGCTCAAGTGAGTTTTTCCAGTGGGTTGATGATAACACCAGGCTATGGTTAAGAAGTGAGAATTGGTCTTGCAGCGGGCACTATGAACCAACCAACGTACCTTTTTCATGACCCTAGGTAGGGTGCCCCTCTGGAATCCAACACGGGTATTCCATTCCGCTCCTAATGGGCGTTCCATGCTACGCTCGAACTGCGCTTTGGAGGTGTAAGGGAACGGCAGGTCTTTAATGAGGTATTTTCCAGCCTTCTTGTCCCGCTTTTCGGAGATGATGATGTGTTTCTTGTTGTAGTCAGCACGAGTGGTGGGATCGATACCTGCGATCTGCTTTATTCGCTGAGGTTTTGGCGGTGCCTTGCGGAGGCCGGTTCCGCCCCATGAGCCCTGTAGTTTGGAGATGATGAAAAAGATGGGCCGAGTGGGGTTGACGCTTCACTCACCCAACCAGGAATCGTAGTGTCCACCTCGCGAGGTGCGTCTGAGGCGACTTCACGTCGTTTGACTTCTTCAAACTCCTGAGAAGCGACGTGAGTCATCTGCGCCCAAAAGGTTCGGATCAGACTTACCTGAACAACATTATCACCAGCAAAAGCAAGGGCGACCAGATCACGCTGCTGGAATGCTTTCACACCATTGGCTTTTCCATTCCCTTTTAAGTTAAGTGCCATCTCTTGCGCCTCAACCTCACTGTTCGCGTCTGAATCGTCATCGTTGCCACCAACTGCAACACCCCCGTTATTGAGAGCTTCTTTCTTCTGCTTTTTGTCCTTCGGCACCGGGGTAGGGTTGGACGACGCTGCAGAAACAGGAATGGAAGACAATGTCAGGACATTGTCCGTAGAAATCTCCAGCACGGCGTCCTCCTTGGCTTTTTCACGCTCCTCTTCTCTCTTCTGAGCCTTTTTCTTCAATTTGTTTTTGCTCTTATCCAGAGCTTTGCTATCCTTGCCCACCACGATTTCGTTGGCTTTGCGAGGTGCTTTGATCCTTGATGATTCACGAGGCACCAGCCATGGATTAACCTCCTCGGATTCTGCAAGTTGTTCTGAGAGGGGTGAACGCTTGTTCTGCCTAGGCGATGCTGGGGGAGAAACCAGGTCGGTAGACTTGAGTGTCACGCTGGAAGTATCGGAGGAAAGTGAACCGATAGGACGAGTGGGATGTTGTCGGTTATTCTGTAAAATATTATCAGAAAAATCATGATTGAAGTCGCGTAAATCGATACACACTGTCGCTCCAGGACGGTAAACAACTCGGCCACCTAAGCGTTGAGAAACGACACCACTTGTAGGATCGATGTCTTGCTGTTCCTCTTGCTGTTCTTCGTCGCTGTCCTCAGCCCCGGAAACGGTACCCCCCATCTCCTTGATGAAATCATCCACCACTTTATTTGCGGCCTGCTGTCCCCGCGCCATGGCATCCTTCATGAACTTCATCTCAAACACACTCTTCCCCTTCTCTCCCTCATCGAGTTGTATTTCGTTATGATCCGACTCCATCTTCCGCAGCTCGTCGAAAGCCCCAGCCTTGATCTTTTCCACCATACCCTCGATATGTTCTCCTTCTTCGTCATCATCATTATCATCATCTCCCTCACTCTCGTCACTCCCCACACCCTGTATCCTCCGCCTCAACTTCTCCCCCCTGGCCAACATATCTTCAATCTCCTTCCGACCTTCAACATCTAGTCCCTCCTTCGCCCTCATCTGCTTGGCCCATTTCCCTGTATGTTTGTGCCGCAGGGTGGCTCTCTCTCTGGCCCTCTCCAACTCCCGCTTCATCCGCCCCTCCTCACCTTCCTCCTCCTCTTCGTCAATCTTTTCTCCAAGTCTTTCCTTCTCTTTCCTCCGTATCTTACGGTAGGTCTTACTTTTGATCTTGCCCACCCTACGCGCCTTGATTTCCGCACGGAACATCAATTCACGCATTTTACGAAGTTCACCCCGGCGCTGGGCAACTTCTTCCACGGAGAGCTTGTTAGCTTTGAGCATTGTCTCCTCTGTTTCGGGAAGGTCTTCTTCGCGGAGTTTGGCCGACTTGAGAAGGGTATCAATAGAACTTTCCAAA
This sequence comes from Laccaria amethystina LaAM-08-1, assembly GCA_000827195.1. Taxonomy (NCBI): domain Eukaryota; kingdom Fungi; phylum Basidiomycota; class Agaricomycetes; order Agaricales; family Hydnangiaceae; genus Laccaria; species Laccaria amethystina. The sequence continues at coordinate 74,078 of KN838619.1, read as the reverse complement.
GCCGTTGAAGGCTGCAAGGAAAAGCGTGTGTTTGTTGAGTACACAAAGTAGATTAGTCAGTGTACACACCTTGAATTTAGCAGCTAGTTCAAGGTTGGAGACGCGTCCTGTCGGCTGGGCTTGTAAAGGAAAACTGAGGTGCTCAGCCTACAAAAGAAGGAGCTCAAAAGAGTCTTCAAACAAATATGAATTAGTCGGCCTACCTCTCGGATTCGTTTCATAGTCCCAGACCACTTGTCCACCTCTTCCTTAGTTTGTTCGTATGCAGCTTCACGGTCTAGCCGTTCTTGTATACGATGAGGAAGAGGGGCCGACAACGTTTTGGCCTTGGACGAGGATGCCGACGCCAAGATCTTGGTCGACTTTTTCAGAGAGAGAAGGGTCGATGATTGGGATGCCAGAGGGGCGAGAAGGTCGTCTAAATTTAGTTTAGAACCTAAGATAGAAACATAGAGCATTAGCACGGTAAGCGAAAAAGAATCAAGAGAACCACAAGCCTGCTGCGCGTGCGTGGAACTCATCCTCAGCACCTGCTTCAGTGCGTTCCTTCACCAGTCTGCGTTTACGAGCCCTAGTGTCAGCACCAACTAATGAGTCTCCTTCCCCGGGAGCTTTGCGCTTTTTGGATGAGGTAGGATCTAGTTTGGAAACGAAATTCTGTAATTCTTCTAGAGCTTCTGGAGAGACGTCGTCTTCGTCCCCGGAAAATTCAACCTCCATTTTCTCGTCCTCAGAAGCAACGTCGGATCCTGAGCTTCCCTCCGAGTCGTCCTCTCCGTCTGAATTTCGGCTCCTATGGTCCTCATCCGCGCTGAAGTCCTCCTCTGTTTCGCGGGGTGGTTGAGAGGGAGTATCTTCGGTGTCGCTTCCTATGTCTAGTTCACCCTTTCCATCAAGGACGTCCAAAAGATCGATAAATTCGTCATCGTCGCCCTCTTCTTCCTCCTCCTCCTCGTCATTGTCGTTGGCATCATCTGATTTGGATCCCTGGTCCATATCTTCATCTTCGTCGAGGTCCACGTCTGCGAAACGAACGGACGCCTTCCTCTTAGACGGCGCTGCTTTTTTCTTTGCCTACGATTACATTAGCCTTCAATAAAAGCAATTGAAATATAAGTAACAGTATACCTTGTTCGAGAAAAAACCCGCAAATCTCTCCTCATCGCTTTCTTCAAACGCTGCATCACTGTCGATCTCCTCGTCGTCGTCACTGGCCACCTGTTCATCGTCTTCATTTTCCCCAATCAACTTCGCCCGCATGTTTTCCCGCTCATCATCCTCGTCGTTAGCCCCATCAAGTCCAACACCATATTCCAAAGCCTCCTCGCGATCCAAATCCAACGCTACTTTAGACCTGCGAGCTTTTCCTTGGACGTATTCGTACACATCATGAGAGGCGGGCTGTTTCCCCTTCTTCGCAAGACGCTTTTCGTACCCTGCAATGTTCGCTGCGGCCTTGCTTGTAAAAGATTTTGATTTGACTATCTTTGAACCACGTCTAGCATTTTTCAGATTAGCCATACGTAGACTCAGCTTGGTCAAACGGTGAGAGGTCCAGAAAATATACTGATTACATAACCACACTACTTATTTATCGAAATCACTGTTCACTGGCAAGGGACTATCGGTAGAACAAACTTGAATACTACATAGTGTCAAGAAGAATGGCAGGAGACTTTGATTAATCGAGAGTGCCTCTTGGGCTAGATTGAATGAATTTCGAATGGCTCCAGGCTTCTGGACTGAATCGGAACGAACCAAAATGCAAATGTTCAGCCTGTGAAGCACCTGAGGAAGGAAATCAGGACGCAGTCACAGTAAAAAAAAATGGGAGTAAGGCAATAAGAAAATAGGAAGACAATGGACTCAAGAGGAAACAAGTGAATGTAAATCATTGCCTGCAAGTTGGTGTCCCATAGAATCAGAATCAACCGACTTCAATTCTTTGCCATCCAATTCTTGAATGGGCAACAATGAAGGCTCGAGTATCCCTTTTGAATCGGCGGAGACCCCAGACGCGATATTGTCACTCCGGGATCGACCATCCGTACTGAAGGATCGACCATCCGTACTGAAGGATCGACCATCCGTACTGAAGGATCGACCATCCGTATTGAATGATCGACCATCCGTACTCGATGATGGATCAAGTGTTGGCTCCGAATTTTGAGTAATGAAGCTAAAGTCTCCAGAAGGTGGCGATGATGCAAACGCAATCATTGGTTGTCGGCTGATCGTGCCTCTCAAAGAGGCAACGTCCCTCCCTGTAGTATTCGCAGGTCCCATAGTCTGCGTTGCGCCCTCTCCAGTAAAAGGACTGGACCCTTGGATGGGCGGCGATGATGCAAGATCAAGTGTGGCTTTTCGATTAGCAGTGACCCTCGATGAAATGGTGTCCCTTCTCCTTGTCCCATTTTGGGAAAGCTGAATTGCGTTTTCGTTTCGTGTAACAGAGGTTAAGCTGCTGTGGCTAGTAACACCTTTCGTCTTGCTCCCATGAGGCCCACCAGCTAAAAATGACTCCGGAGTGAAAAGTATGCCAAATTCTGTACAAACACTTCCAGCGATCGAAGTTGCTTCATTGGATTCCTCATTGCACCATTCAATTTTCCCTCCAGCGACGCTCCCCAGGACTCCAGCAAATGCACGCCCCTTAAGGCTGACCACTTGACCTGCTGGGTTACCTGTCTTGAGCAACCCACGTACTCTCGCCACATCCGTCTTCCACTGTGTCCTAATCCCGTTCGAAGCAGTATTGAGTAGCTTCTTGCTTGAAGAGCCAGAAGGGAAGACGCGAGACAGTAGATCATTGATCAAGACAGTGGATATCTTGGTGACTTGACGGGAACGACGTCCAGGTAGGAGTAGTTGATACCAGGCAAGCTGCGTCTTCATGTACGCCGTGAAGATAGCGAGCAGGTCCAGGAGATGTTTCTTTCCAACACGATCTGCAGGAAGGGGTGGAAGTTCAATCCTGCAGAACGTAGTCAAGTGTGACAAAAGCAGTTTTATGCTGCCTTCAGTCATGCCATGATTTCTTTTCTCCAACCGTAGCGCGGCCTGTTCGCAAGCCAAATCAGCGAGAATACTTGCCCTCAGTACATCTGCCTCAGACGTGTCATTCCCAGGACCAGATAAGTCGAGAGCCGTCAAGGCCTCAGCATAGGTAGCAATGCGACGAGTGAAAGGGATGCTTTGGAGAAAAGCAGAAACTACTTGTGGAGATCTTATGAAAGCTGGCGTATGGATTGTGGCAACACCTCGGGCCACTGCCATTGGGTCAACCGGAGAGGCTGGGGCAGCAGTGAGGGTGATACGAGATCCCAGGGAAGACACATCCAGAGAACGGCGGACGCGGATAGCTGCTTGGGTTCGAGGAGGGAGAGCAAATTGTGCTTGACTCGCCAAAGATTGGAGCTCGTCGGCATTAGTACAAACTGAGAAAGCATATCGCCTCTGCGGATGCTTCCTCGCCAACTGT
>KN838619.1:28036-61572 GCA_000827195.1 Laccaria amethystina LaAM-08-1 | reverse complement strand
TTCAGCGACGAATTTGTGATCGAAAACTTGACAAGTGTCTTACCCCCAGGCGGGAGAGCAGACAAACTCGCCACTTCGCTCAATTGCACAGGGTAAGAAACATTAAATGGCACATCGCGAACAAAATGAGTGAAATCCCTGCCGAAGGGCGTCATTTGGGCCCGTATAACGAGAGGGGTGGTGACGCGGAAGGGTGCCGCACGTTCATGTCGATTTGAACAAGAGGATAGAGCAACAACAGGGTTGATAGGTGCAACACGGTATGCCAAGTACTCGCCAGTAGAGTTCACTGCCGCAGAAATTGTTCCGTCTACTCTGCGCTTGAGGGAGGAACACGGCACGGTGACGGGATTATTGGGTTCGAGAGCTGGAGGCAGTTGGACAAAGCGATCCAAGCCTTCGGAGATAACCCAGTTCATTCCATTCAGTGTGGGCTGTTGTATCCCCTCTGGTTTGATGTAGGCAAGCACGCTGCGTGATGTGGGTGTTGGCATTCCTCCTGTATTCAGAACTTCAATCGAAGACACGAACACCCTCGATCCAGGCTCGAAGACGCCATCTTCTTTCTCGGATAACAACGTAACACCCTGGAGCTGTAAGTTGTAGAGACTTTCGTACGTGGAGTTATTAACGCCATCCGCCACGGTGATGCTGAAGGCACCCGCTGGACCGTTCGTCCCAGGCGATGCGGATGCGCCGATGGATCCACCCCATCCACCACGACCACCGTGGCCACCGTGGTTCGTGTGCCAGGTTGTCCTGCCATCCTTATACGTCGTATATGTATATGACGAGCCCCCTTTACCCCCTCGACCTCCATTTCCTGAATCAGATAGATTAGGTCAATATGCAAGGCACATTGCAAGCGACGTTGCGAACAAAAAGAAACTCGCCTCCTTCACCGGGTGTTCCTGCCAAGCCCCCTGTACCACCCGAAATATCAACACCCCCGCAGATCATGAGGAGATATGTATCTTCTTCATTGGCACTTAGTTGAATTAATCCGCCAGCTTGACCATCGCCGCCTGCACCAGCATTTCCCCCATCTCCCCCATTTCCACCAGGACCCCCACCGCTACCACTTGCATACCGAGTTGCATCCTGCCCTCTATATCGCGCGACGATTAAAAAACTAGAAAGGAAGTTTAAGATTTAAAAAGCACCTGATTCCAACCCCGCCATCTTCACCGCCACCGCCATTACCACCTTGACCTCCATTCCCTCCTCTAGCTCTCAATACAATCAATTCTTTAGCGTCCACATTAAGAATGGTATCCATCCGCTGTGACGTTCGATCGGAGAAAGTAAATTCGCCCTTGACTGCCACATCCGCCTGGGCAGGTTCTGGCAATACTACGTTGTGCGGAAGTAGAGCAGTGCTTTCGGGTGTTAAAAGCCGTAATGCGATAATGCCAGCTGCTGCACCAGCTCGTCCTGGGGAGCCGTGACCGCCTCCGCGACCATTTTGCCCTCCTGCTGCAGTGCTGTAACCGAGGTCAATGCCTGCAGCACCGGATTCACCAGCCTTCCCAGACACGTCAAAAACCGTAACAGACATGGCAGTAGCGACAGAGCGAATGAGAGTGCTTGATGGTTCACGAGAGAGGGGGCATCTTTTAGGCTACGTTAGTACGAGTCTTATACCTCCTTGCCCTTGCCTAGTATTAGGCACCCCGTCGTGGGATTGTTCCTTATGAATACCGTAAATTCCTGGACAAAGGGCTGCATTGACTTAGGCACGGTGCTGGGACACTCTTGATACTAGCCAACGACTAACTGACGGTTAGAAATATACCACCCAGATCACTTGGGGGAAGGCGTACCTATATTCAAAAAAACATGATGACAGGATGTACTTTCGTATAACATCCTTCAGAAATGCCCCAAGAACATTAGCGACCATTGCAATGAGACACGGAAACAACACGGAAAACAACAGGCGACGGACTTTGAAAACAGCAACGATCCAGATCTGTTTGCCAGCTCACTACATAATTCGATGGTTTGCGGACGAGCCAAGAGGATAATGGTGCCTGTATTATCTTTCCTTTGGTAAGATAAAGAAGAGGAAAACCTCACACAAGGGACGATTGGGCAGTTGAGTGAAACTTTTGACAGATTCGTTGATGAATGAATCATTTTTGCACCTTCTATGTGATAAGGGCAGATCCATGGGTTTTGACAATATGTTTGCCAATTGTTCAAGGGGGCCATATTTGCAGAACGATGAACTCACCCTCGTGTTGTTTGACCATTGGCACCTCGCCAAACATTACTTTGAAACTGAGCGTATGTTGACAGGTTTATCAACTCACATACAAAGACGAAGAGCAATCTCATAGCCACTCATATTATACGCATAAAACACAGGCAATAAACACAAACAGAAGAGGATAAAAGGCGCAGTCGCAACAAATCGACATAATTTTTCAGACACACAGCAAGACCGCTCAGTACCTCCTGTCATCGTGCCTTCCTCCCCTGTCGTCCCTGTAACGATCGCGGTCGCGGTAGTCTCTGTCGTAGTCCCTGTGTCGGTCGTAGTCTCTGGCACCGCCGCCACCACCACCACCACCACCACCACCACCACGGTAATCATCGTGACGTCCACCACGTCCGCCTCGCCCACGGTCGTCGTATTCGCGGTAGCGGCTGTCGTACGGCCTAGGATCGTAAGGTCGCTCAACTGCATCGGCTGGAGGTCTCAGCTAATGATACAAAAGGAGAAACCAAAATGTGCTCACAGTCGCCTCTCTTGGGTGGTCCGTAGTATCGTCCGGGGGTCGGGGTCCTTGCACGTGCACGGCGAGCCTATGATGATACTCAGTGAAAGCACAGAGGAGGGGCATAACTAGACTTCACTTTTTCAACATTCATCACTTTCCCCATGAGATCCGTCGTATTCAGGGCCGTGACGGCAGCTTCAGCTTCTTCAGCTGTCTCCATCGTGACGAACCCAAACCCACGAGACTCGCGGGTGTGGGGATCATACATGACAGAGGCCTTCTTAACCTAAAGGCAGATATTCAGCAATAGAACGACAGAAGCCACTGCAAGACAACGACAACAACCTCACGCCAGTCCAACCATTACACCCCAGGGAAAAAAGGGTAAGGAGACAAACACTCACCCGTCCAATTTTTGCAAAGGCGGCTTCAAGGTCTCGGGTGTCAACCTTATGACTGAGTCCAGAAACGTGGAGATTATTTCCGGGATTTTGACTACCATCGCTAGCGCGACTGATTAATTGTGTTCAAGAACGAGGAAAGTGCCGTGAACAGCTTGGAAAGAGCCCGAAACACAACGAGTGACTGACCTTCTTTGATCTTCCCTTGGAGGTCCAGGGCTCCTGCTCCTGCTAGACCTCCTGGGAGGTTGCTCCCTTAAAGGCGAGCGGCCAGTGTTGCCATTGGTGGACCAGTCTTCGGCAGACATTGGGGCCGCACCCAAACCCGCTTCATGGGTTGGAATGCTTATGCCGGTGGGGGCGATGTCTGATTGCCAGGCTGAGGGTTAAGGAAGCGAAAAAAAGGTCAGGGCGGGTTGGGTTGCAAAAGATACTGATTGGGCAGAGGAATGACGAGGGCTGACGATAAAGTGTGATGTGTAACCGGCGGGTTGAACTGAAAAAGCCGCCGTCACGGTCGTCCATGCGAAAAAGTGAAAGGAATGGGCTCATGAATGAGTCCACTCCCCACACACATTGCCAAGCGATATTTTTTGCCTCTCTTTTCGACGTGGCGTATGCCGCATGTCGGCCGTTAGCCAACGAAGAACTGAGGAAAGTCATGGTGTTGAATAACCGCGGACAGGTATGATACTGAAACTGATCGGCCTGGCGGCGGCGGGAAGAAGAAAAGATCGACTGCAGGGCTCGATGTCGTCGTGGCTGATGCTGAGAACGTACCGTCATCCATTGTTCTCTGTTGTCGTTGTTGCTGGCGGTGATGATGGTGGTGAGTTGAAGAAACGCACGTCACAAATCTGTTGTAACATTCCGTTGACAAACACGACCAATCATGGCACCGCCACAACTTGACGCCACCTCGGTCCAGCTCGGTCCTCCACATTGAAGTTCAATTGAAGTTCCAACGTTAACCCTCAAACATTGCCGCAATTTCAAAAGGACAGTGGTTCAAAACTAGGACTCCGCCTCCTTATTCTTAGTAATTAATTGCTCGTCAGGAGGCATAGATTGTGACAGCCCGACCAAAGTGCCGCCAGAACCGTCAGACTTTCCTGCTCATGTCCATACAATCGGTCTCTCTTGCTATTAAATAGAAATAAAAACCTCGGTCAATTATTTTCGGTGTTTCCAAGCACGCCGCGATTTTAATTGGCCGTAACAGATGTGTTTGACCGCCAAGTTACAGCTGTTATCTTTTGTAAAACTTTTTCTCTCGTCGCTGGAATCCTTTCTTCCCTAACTATGTTGTTCGTAGTTTCGACTCCTCTTATCTTGACCAGTTCGTCGAACGTTCTTGATTTATTTTTTCTTTCCTGTAGCCTACCGCGCACAGACGCACAGAACACTCTGTTGCAAATAGCCCTCATGTACAGTCAGTGAGGTGAACGTGTTCTTAGACATATTACTACCATCGCTATGTCTTTGTGTAAATTATGGGTCTGCTCCAAAATTACGAGTCTAGTGGGTGCGAATCGTATCACACACCAATTTGACAAAAATCGACAACATATGATTTCAATTTCTATGTGACAAGTGCTATGCGACAACAGGACAGGATAGTATGCAAAAGACAGTGAGGTAGTAAAATGACAACGTCTGAAAGACGGTACAAAATGATTACACGGCATGAGCTCGAAGAGTCCGCAGCGGATGAGGGGGGGATATGGTAATTGGTTTGACGATGAGGGTGAGGATGGGGATGCTGACAATGCTGATGAACGGAGTGCAGGATAGAAGAAGGATAAAATGATCGATAAAATGCGATTGACAATATAAGAAAGAAAAGAAGCCGAAAGAAATAATGTAAATGCAGGATGATGGTTTTATGTATAAGGAAGCATAGAAGTTATGTATAAGCGACGGGTGGAAAATATGGATACTTGCGTGAAATTAGAAACAAGACTTGCAATGGTTTGATGATAAAGAAAGTTTGAGGATGGATATGCGTCTGTGCGAGATATTCCGAGAGTGCAATGGATGATTGATGATGTTTGTGAACTGATTGATGCATTGGAAACCTTTTGAGAACAATGGCGATGACGTTGCTTGTGATGAAGGTCCGATGGTGGAAGATATAATATTTGCAAGGGGCCACATTGATGGGGTTGAGATAAGTCCAAGACATTTGAGATCTTCAGGTTGGCTGGTTCAGGGTCCGAAAGAGAGCAGCTAAAGGTCGGGTCGTGAGGTGAACCACGCAATCTTCAATAGCCGTAGTAGGCGCGCTAGATAGGAGTCAATAAAAGCCTAATTGACAAGAATCAGAGGCCAAACCATTCTGTCACTACACAAGGTTTGACGGCGTTCAGCGAGAGTGGGGGCTCAGAGGGTATCCAGACGTACAATAGCCAAATAACCTTGGAACCAGTCTTGCAGCCACGCAGGGTGACGATGTGGCCCCGAATACACTCGTAAAGGAGCGCTCGCTGATCCTTGTCCGCCTATCAAGATTACGATTCAACCTTATGAGGAAGAATGAAGAGATCAAGCGACGTACAGTAGGCAGGACGCTGGCGATCAGCTGACTTCCTGTAACAGAGAGGGCTAGGTCGACGATCATGGCTCGACGAGCACTGGAGTATAAGTGGGATACAATCAGCACAACTGCCCAAAGCGGAGCCGACGATCTCAGTAACTTACCCTTTTGCTGGTTCGCACATACGCTTTACAACCTTATCCAAAGTGTCCTTGCCACCTTCCTTGAGAGCCTTCGTTACCGATTTTGCACCTTGCTCGCTTGTAGCGAATTCCAGTAGGCCATCCAGGAGGTGATCCAGTGTCATGCGACGATGCTTATCAGACCCATGTTCCAAAACTATCATCCAGGGAATAAGGGCTAGTGAAAACCAGAAGGGTAGAAAGATGACTGACTATGCTGTACGCAATAGGAACCCCACTGGCTCTTGGTAACTTCGCTGAAAACCGCCGGTCCTTGGTTCAGCAACTCGTCAACGATTCCATCCTTGGCTTCAGCCTCAAGGTTTTCAAATGCATGCTAACAAGATGCACAGTGATCGGATATTACAATGTCGATAAAACAATGACAACTTACCTGCACGACGAGGGAGCCAGTCTCATGACAGGCAAGCGAAGCCCATTTGCCTTTCAGGGATTTGTTGACGCTATGTCGAAATATCGATGAGCTTTGGTAATTTGCTTTGTAGGACGGACTTACTATGCAAAGATGGGCGGGGCAGGGGGCGTCCACGACAATTCCATGATCTGAAATAGTCATGAGATAAAATCAAGATTTGCAATTTTGAGTGGCTTACCTTGCTCCAGACGTGGGAGGCATGCTTGTTCACGAGCGTTTGTGCCGGATCTCCGAGAAGCAGCTCGGAAACGATCAACAAACGAATATCCTCTTCACAGTCGAGCGCCTTCTGTAATACGTGACAGCCATAGCAGTTGGTGGCTAGATCCACGATACGGCCTCTGAATAACGTTGTGAGGAAAAGAGTGTGTGGATGCGCAGATGTGGCTTACCTCATGCACGACACAATCTTTCGGCGTTCTTCAGCAGTCGCTGCTGCTTCAAGGCACCGCTGGACTGCCCAGTTGCCGAAGCTATCAGAAATAGCGATCAGCTCCGCAACAAACAGCGAAATGATGAAGTCGACACCTACCGATGAGCCATCATTTCGAACCCTCTGGCACATATAGCATCGACAATCTTAGCACGTTCTTCGACGTCAGCAACCTTGAGCTTCTGTTGAAGAAAGATGGACGCCTGTTGGTCCGACGATTTGATGATGCGTGCGACGAAGACATGATAAGGAGGAGACGACGAAGGATGTAAGAGAGAGAGAAAGTTAATTGGCTGGAACAGGACGAAATGTGCATATATGATTAATTTTTGCTTAGAGGAAGACAAGCAAATGACGCACCTCATGCGAAGACTGGAATGCTTGAGAAGCCGTCGACTTCTGGTAGCTGAACGATGAGCGGAGGGTGTCTTCTTGAGTATTGATACCGAAGTTGTAATCTTTTTCACAGGCGAGACGCCAGTCAGGGTGAGTAGACGCTGGCTGTTGTTGAAGCTGCTGCGTTAATCGCCAATCCATGGGTGAGGGCCTGGCCGATTCCATACGACGAGGAGGTAAAGGTGAGCTGTAGAGTGAATGAGGAAGCGGCGAAGGGGAAGGTGGGTGGTACTGAATATGAACAGAGTTAATTGGAGCAGGGGTAGGTGGCTCAGTGAACGGTTCAAAGAATGGGAAAGCATTGGAGGGCAGATTGGAATGAGAGAAGGGTGGATAAGGAGAATGAGCGGCAAGAGTATTCTGATGCTTTCCGGGAGAACCGTTCTCAAAAAGCAAGGAAGATTGAGAGAAATAAGGTTGGTGTTGTCCGTGTTCATACTGAGCAGGAAATTTTATATCAAAAGAGCGGACAGGAGAAAGATCGGTGGGTGTTAAAAGAGCGGAGGATACGGAAGCAGGAGAAAAATCAGGAGAGCTTGGAGATGTATCGACATTCAAGTCGATGGCTGGCTTTTGAGGAGGCGGTGCAGGAGAATTGAGGTTCAAAGTACGAAGAAGTTGTTCAACATGCTGCGATTGATAGATCAAATAAACTCTGACGAGAAAAAAGAGAGAAAAGAGCGCATACAGTGTCCTCGCAATCCAGGGCGTTCCTAATCCTACCATCTCCGATGGCACCAATTTCTCTGGAACCAGAATTGGAGGTTGGAGGAGCTCCAAAAACGTCCTCCCGACTGACGATCGGTAAATTGGTTGCGGTGCGAGAATCCAAGCGCAAAAGCTGTTCAGAATCTCTCTCGGCAACGCGTGAAAAGGAGTCCAATGCTTTTGGCCACGTCGCTACCGATGGCTGGGGTTGTGGAGCCCAGATCGAACCAGAAAGACCAGAGGGCTGTCGGGCGCGAACCTGAGGCGGAGTCGGGCCATAGAGGGAGAGAAAGTGCTGGGAGTTGTCGGTGGGATGGAGCATGAGCGGGAGAGAACGGGAGATTGTTGTGGTAGAGAGCAAGAGACGACAGGCGAGAAAACAGAATTTTTATACGCAGCGTCGGTGACACCTTCTGTGAAGTAAGTCATCAAATCACATTCCCCATCCAGGCAAATCCTTTCCAAAACGGGTCAATCGATGGCGATTGCCGCGGTTGGGGGAATTATTCCAAAACATTCACGAATTCACAAGCCAGCACTAGGACACAAGAAGGAGATTACGGTGCATCATGATCAAGTGTAATGCATGTCAATGTCAACTGGAATTGTCTTGAAAAGTGAGAATCACTCAGATACGACGTCTTCTCGCGCGGGCCGGTGGTACCTTCAAGCTTTCTGGAGAAGTGGAGAGGAAAATCTGGGGAAGCCGTATCGTCGTTCTGGCGGCTGCGAAAAGCCTAGGTTTTTGTTGTAAACTTCGCGTGCGCCACGTTGCAAAAAAATTACAACGAAATGATCAGAACCGACTGTCTTCTGAACTCTGAAGCATATAACGAGCTTTTGATAATGAATAGAATATCTCCACGCATATATATAGGCTAGTTCAAGCACCTCGTATAGCAGGGTCGTTTGACCGTGGGGGAGGTTCGCCTTCAAACAACTTCTCGGAGCATGTCCGGCGAAACCACTGGCCACCTTGAAGTCGTTCATTGACTTTGTCGTGTCTTTATAATGCGATTAACTGGGTCTGTGCGTGCTAAAAGAATACGGTATAATCAACGATCAATCAAAACGACAACAACCCACAAATCTTCAATAAAAAACGGAAGGAATCACCAGCAATGACGAGTGTCCCTAAAGTTAACACCAATCTCCAGGATTGACGCAAGAACCCCTACGATCTTGTTAGATCTCCTAATCGTCTAGAATGATCTGACGCTGAAACATCGTGCATTCGTTAAATGAATTCATGATGAAGAAGAGCACGCCAAACGCGTGAGTCGTCTGGACGCCGTTGGAGAACACCACGTCAGTGATAGGCCTCTGCGGTCCGATGTTCCATGTACATCGAGTTCATAGAGAAGCCTCGTGTTGTTCGTGAAGCTCATATCCAATTTATTGGACTTAGTGTTGGCTAAGGTGCAGAGTCCAAGATGATTCGTGTATGACGTCCTAATCGCTCTGCCAAGACAGGGGAAGCCGTAACTCGAGCGCCAATGGTTTATAGACAATCACTGGACACCAGAGCACGAAGGAAACAAAGTCGAAAAGGACTTCAATCCGGGGATCTGCCAAGCCTCAGTACCGACTTGAAGATTGAGGCAGCCACCAGGAGATCCAAGTGCTATGACGATCTTGATCTTCAAGGGTCAAAGAGGTTCCGGTATGCCCAGACGCGCAGGGCCTTGTAACCGATAATCATGGAACGCGGAACGACTTGCATGTGTAAAAACTGGGGGGGAAAACCTGAATGAACAGGGTAGCAGAACCCCAAGGCGGTGGCGCCTCCGATGGTTCCACCTATATGGGCGAACTCGCGGAAATGATCTAGTTCATGGCAGTGGAGCTCTCCTAGTTGACCCCGAGTGCAGGGAAGCGACGTCGAGCACGAGGAGAACATATTAAGCTTGCCGAATCGAGGACCCGGCAGTGAGGAAAATCTGGAGTGAATGTGAAATATCTGCACGCGAGAGTGGCACGCGACACCCGGGAGGGGAGGGGCCGTTGAATTGGTGAGAATACCATAAGTTGGTCAAAGGGAAACACTTACCTGACTCACAACGTGACGGAGATGTTAAGGCTTGACACTTGAAAGGGCTTTCTGTCGGAACTTCAAAGAGCTTACGGCACGCTTGTAATAATGCGCAGCAGAGGTCATGACCGATGATCCTACGTATAAGTAACAAATTGTATGCGAACCCGGTGGGCGTTCAAGCTTATTTTACTTGTCCGTTATACCTATTACAACCCTAGAATAAAACTTCGGCTTGTAGTGGGTGGGATGACTTACGCATCACGACATGCCAGCGGCCCGCCCGCCACAGACTAACGATAATCCTTGCATTTCCGCCAGCCGACGATGTTGTATCCCCAATTTTAAACCCGTTGCGATAGCATCGCATGTTGCTCAAGGTTAACGGCACTGTTCACAGGCTGAAGCCACGCCGCGCTCAAAAATGAAATGCGCCCAGTGTCACGTTATGTAAGACGTGTGGATTGTCAGAGTGTGATGTCAAATCAGCATGTCAGTCAAATAAGCTCACGTACCATCAACCAATGGCCCTTGTGTAGGCGAATCAATATATTCAAATGTTCGGCGGGTAGTTAAGGTATAACCTTCGTCAAAGGGCCCACAAAGCAAAGACTGAAAGTTGTCCTCCGGTACGGCGCCCACTGGATCAATAGACGCAAGCTAAACGGAGACACGAGATCACTGGAAGGATACTTTCGGCGTTAAATCCGTCTAGATCATCGTTCTTTTAATGCTCCTGGACGTAGATCAAGATGATAAGCAAAGAAACTTTTCTATATTCGTAATCGCGGAGAAGTTGGAAGGGCGGTGGAGAGCAAGCAAGGGGCATACATACTGTCTGAGCCTCGCAGGTTCGGATGGACATTTTTCGACGTGTACGAAAGGAGAGACCAGGCGCTTCATTGCCATATAAACGTGCGTCTGGTGACGCCGTCATACGCGGGGAAAAAGGATCAAGCGTTGTAACAACATCTCTTGGCTTAAGCTTGAGCGAGTGCCGAAGCGAAGCTGATGAAAGACGGTGACAACCGCTACGTCCGTAAGAACGCTCGTAAGTTCAGAGCAAGATAATTCTCACCACATTTGACCCTGTTCCGACTGATGACGACTGCTATCCCAGTTTAAAGGCTTTAGGGTCATATTGTAAGGCATAAAGCCGTCCACTACAAAGTAAAGCATCTAGTCGAGTGACAAGAGGGCTAGAACAGCGGCGGTTAACTTAGGTTACTAATAGTTGGTTGCAAATAAGTTGAAATGACTTAGCGGCATCATGGCGGCTTCGTAAGCTAGTTCAAGACCGACGGAGTCTTCAATGTCTTAAAATAATTGATATCATCCGTCGTAAGGTTGTAACGGACAGCTATCCGTCAGTTTTGACAGGGCGGAGTGTGTCGATGTGTGCGGATACAATGGCATACATCGGCACGAACATATGTCAACTTCTTGCGGAGTATCGGTGGGAACATCAGAATGTGAAGGCTTGGAACTTGAAAGCGTACCAGCCGTTAGCCCTGTTAGTAGTGACGGAAAGGTTGCGTAAAGAATCAGTAGTAGTACATCCAAGGTGTTGGACCACGCACGGAAATGAATACCGTTAGTACGGCATTTTTATGCCTCATCAAACGACGGAAACACCACGAGGGGCTTGAAAACTGAAGTTTCGACGTGAGAGAGATGCGGAGCAACGAATGGGTCCATACCGTATTGGCATGTTTGTATAGAATACGCTGTACCAACGCTTAACACGATGTCGCGCAGAAGAAGAAAATCGTTCTTGGAGCTCAGAAGAGAAAGCTGACTGTTGACACTTGCTGGCAACGGCCGGCAGCAAGGAAGGGATGGAGAATGCCAGAGGGACTTCGATGTAATCCACGCAAATACCGATCTCGGCGTTGCACTTGGCAACACGCAAGCTCACAGATTTTCTTGGCGGTAGACATGTACGGTAGCTAATAGTGTTCTTCAGCGAAGAATGTTGCAATTGGATCTGCTTAACGGTGAATCAGACATTAAATCTCTCTATTCTGACGGTTAAAGGGTTCGAAACATAAATACACTGAGTCAAAGACAGCCCTCAGACCTCGGAGCGTTGTTGCAAAATCGGGTCGAATGAATGGCCTCCTCGGAAACTTGTCTGCCGAGTCCGCCATCTAGGAACGTCAGTGGCAGTGAAGAGGGTCGTCGTGGTATTCATGAGGGTCTGATGATTGATCATCTCAATTTCTCTTTGTGACTCGGCCGCGTAGGTCAACAAGACCAAATACGGCAACTGTCTCCTGGCATTTTCCGACGCGTCCAGAAGAGAACGCGCGTCGCGGCCTTTGGTCCAGATGCCCCCAGTTAAAAGGTGCGTACGCAATGTTTAGTTGACGGGGGAACCTCTGATGTGAATGCAGGTTCTCTAAGCTTATATTTCGAACTTTTGCTCTTTCACTTAATCGGCTCGATGAGATGTAATTTTCTTTTGAATTGCCAGCCTGAGGGGTACTGCTGACCGGTTGGAGAATAAGTAAGGGGGTATCAAAGGGGCACATGCGGTACTTCGCCGTTGACTTTCGGGATTTTATTGATTGTCACTTTAGGTTCGGAGCAATATCATACTCGTGCCGTTCTGCATTTGTCCGTCATCATAGAAGGACTACTTAACTTGAACATCAACGAGTGTCTCCTACCAAGTCCGTGCAATAAAATTCAAGTTGGGTGACTTCCTTTCTATACTTGAACATATCCAGAATTAATATACCGCGACCTCTTTAACAAAAAAAAACATCATGTTCCCAGATGAAAACTCTCGTAATTGTTGGGTCTAGTCGCCACGGTCGCGCTATGTACCGGCGGGAAGTCTGCCCCGGTAAGGCTCGAGACATCAGCTAAATAACCGCTATAAGTATGTAGAGTGCGGTGATTAACTCAGGAAGATAGGGCACGCTGCAAGGCGCAGCAACACGCACGCACATTTCACACCTGATTGGGATCCTCAAGTGTCATTCAGCCTTCAGGTTCATGGTTGTCGTTGTACGGTCGCGACTCGAGCTTCAAGAGCCATCCATGCTCCTTATTTAACGATATTCGCCGTCATGTCAAGACAGCTGACCGCGGCGCAACGGCTGACCCAAATCGGTGCCCAACATAGAATAATCTTTTAAAACGCCGCCCAACGGTCGCTCTTTTCTTCTTCCAGGCTGTAAGTATACAGCATGCTGCAGGAATGGGAAAAGCCTACTCCACTCACGCCAACTTCTCCAGTCACGCAAATGCTGCGTAGGACGCACTGTTGAGCCGGCATCGAACAAATCACACAACTCCATCATCGACTCCAACGGACGTTTCATTCTATCGAAATCAATCAGACAACCTGGTACTGCGCACTGCCGAAATATATCTGTCTAAGATGGAGTGCTTCTGACCTCGGCAGACGCAAAGGCCTTAGGCTGGTTCAAAGTCCCACTCCCTGGCAATGAATACGCCCAATCACGGCGATCACTTATGGACGAAGGAGGTAATCACAAGCCATACGTATATCATCAACGCGAAGGTCGTCCTTTGTGACCTTCCTCAGTGCTCGGTCCGGGTTGGAGGTGGATAACTTGATCGCCCGTAGACAACATGTGAACATTGCGAGGTGTACAACTTGAGAAGAACCTTGGAATGCGTTGTAGAGATGTGAACTTGGAACTTCCCAGCATTGTCATGGATGTCTAAATCAAGGGGTTGTGGGATTGCCGCTGAGGCAGAAGGGGAGAATGGTCGCACGGGATTACACACGGACATTGATAAGTGTCCTCAGTTGCGAGTACTTACTCGCTGGGTTGAATGCGTCAGTGCTGACGCGCAGGGTCGGACTGGACGTGTTGAAAGTACCGCAGTGCATCAGAACGCTGAAGATTTTGAGCTAGGTCTTTGATTTCCGTTCGGCGTCATGATCAATGGTTGGCCCTTCAAACAAAGGAGCGAACCTGCGATTAGCGTGATGCGTTTATGCTTAGATGTCGGTCTAGAATTTATTATGAATCACTCTTGAAAGGAAAGGACAAACTTAACGCTAAAAATAGCACAATATGGGTCTTGTTTTTCGTCCCAGCTCGTACAAATTGTTTCTCCAGTCAATGTTCGAAAGCCGCGCCAGACAGGATGTTTGAGCTCCGGCGTGATCCCCGTCGTATTTCATGTCCGCGAAATTGACTTAACCGCCGTTTTGGGTGAGAGGTTGCAAATTGGGTGTTTCGTGGGAGTATCCCAGGTCTAGAGGTGTGTGAATTGGTTGATGATAACAAGATGAGAAGGATGAGGAAGAGTATTGAAGAAAGACAGCCTAGGACTGACTGTTCTGGATGAATTGTAGCCGGAAAGGTGGTCGGGTAGTCCTTTGGGGTCGAGGTAGATAGAACTGGTTAAGCCTGTAAAGCCCTGGTAAATCAGTAAAATGAAATGTCAGGCCGCTGTAAGAACGCCTGGAAGGCCCATCCAGTAGGAATTGGGGAACGGTGTTATGGAATTGTTTGGTAAGAGATCGGAGAAGTGATCGCCGATCGATGGCAATCTGCGTAAGGAATCGGCTAGCCCGATCTGGAAAGATAGAGATGTGCTCATTTCAAACTCGGAGACGAACTCCGCCATAACAAACGCCTACGTGAATGCCGCTTTCATTTCATATAAAGCTCAGCGATGACCTTCCACTGCCGCCTTTTCCTCCGTCCCCGCCCCCATGTCCCTAATCACTCTACCAGACGAGGTCCTCAATGACATCGCTTTCGCACTCGTCGCCAGCTCGCCTTTGGGCCCACCAACCGATCTTATACCCCTGCTCTGCACCTCAAAACATATAAACAGGGCTCTACATTTCAAGAAAAGTACCGGACTATATGCGCGTATTGCGAGGCTCAAGTTCGACTGTAACGCGGTAAAACGCCGAGCGTTCAAACCATTCGCAAAGGACTGTGCTGAACATCTCGTTCACGCATGTCTTTGTCTTCAAATCTTACGACGGGGTAACATTGACGATGTAGATGTCATTGACCATTTGCCGACTGCATTTATGCTCATGTTGGAAAACGACGGAAAGAACCGCGCGCAGCTTGAATGGGCGGGAATCGAATCGTTTGTTGATCAATATGTGCGTAGGCGGTTATACGACAATCGCATGACGAACGATGGATGGCCGTTGGAGACCTACCACAGTTCTTCTGCTCTTTGGTTGATGTGGATGTTTGCTACAAAAGGTCAGTAGTCACATTGGCATGTCCTCCACGAATCTGACATATTCTTTGCCTGCATATAGAAAAAATCGTTTCGCAATCGGATTTCCAACATGCTCAGCTCTTTCGCATTGTTTCGCCCTTCGCCCTTGTTCCCTTTCGAGTATGTGCCTACTTGCTACCAATGGTACCATACTAATATTTTATCATCGTTGACCCCTTTATAGTACGCCTCGGCATATGCGCCGCCTACCCACTTTGACCTGCCACTGTCGGCTTCGAATCCCGACCAACAACACCCGCTCTTCACCTCCACGCCGCATGGCTCATACCCTCTCTACAACAAAGGTGCCCCCGCAAATCAAGTTCATTTCCGGTCTCGGCCGGATTTTGCTGTTGGACCTATATCCATCCCTGCAAAACTGCTTTATGTTGCGCACCAGGAATCTCACACATTCAATCTTGGACCTCGATTTCCTCTTGACCGCGCTGATGCAGACCAGCAAGGCAGGTTTGGGCCGACAGCAGAGGATATTCGTGAAATCAATATGCACCAAGGCGCAAAGTTCGTCCGACAAGTCAATTGGGATTGGAATACTGGAGTTCCAAGATACCTCGATAATGGCCAGGTCGCACCTGAGGACACCAGCTCGATGTGGGACTGCGATTGGTCGAGGGCGAGGCAGTGCGGTGATTTGTGGCGGCCAATCCCAAGATGGAGGGTTGGGACTGTGTACGTGCCTGGCTCCATGAGCGGTTTATGGCAAGGGAGATGGGTGGTGAGTACCAACTGCCGTTTCGAGTTTGACCGTACTTTTTTCTGATGTTACCGTGTTACTTTTCAGCTCACTTCGGAGGAGTCCCACATCAGACTTCTCGCATCGCCTGCATACCCACCTGGCTTCAGTGATCGAACCCTCTACGCCATTGCGCAGCCCATGTTCATGCGTCTCCAGGAACACCACTACATCGCCCCTCCCACTATCAGTACCTCCAATCCAAACGCCCCTTCGTCTATTCCACGACTTGCTGGCCCAATTCCGACTCCTAAGGCGACGCCTGCTATCATCCTCACAGACACCGGGGACCACGAGGAGGTCCCCCTTGACATGAGCATGCAGAACGCGTGGATCCCAGGTCGAGAAGGTGGCGTCTCATGGGAGGCGAACGGCCCTAACTCGGGGCTGGGTGACGGTTGGGGAAGGGATCGGTTCCAGGGTACGCCAGAGGACGTGCAAGAGAGGGAAACGATCACTGTTCGTATGGATTACGATCAACGAGGAGCCGGATACGTCTATGAGACGTGGGATCGGACGAAGAAAAGCGCGCATGATCTGTATGAGGTCTTTGGGCAGTCGGCGGCCTCTGCGGCTGCGGCTGAGGTTGCCTTAGCTTCCTCTTCGTCTCCTTCGAAATATTCCATGCCTGAACCTCCAAGTTGCTCGCGGTGCAAGAAACGCGCTGCCCTTCTTGCTCAGATGAGGAAGGGTGATTCGGAAGTGGTGGAACGGATCTTTGAGCGTGCTGGGCTCGGGATGAGCACTATCGCGAAGCAGTGTTCCAGTCAGGCTCGACCTCCCGCCAACGACGACGAAGTTGACCCGAATACCGTATGGGAGCTTGACGGCTTCGATGTCGACTCTCTTTCCTCAAGCTGCTCACCAGACTCTGATCAATTGCCACCGCAGTCGGAGTCCAGTGCCGACAGCGAGGATGAGGATGAGGATTCTGACTCGGAAGTGGAAGAAGAGTTTCGTGGACAACCGAGTCTTCGTGCGCCTTGCACTGGCGAAGTGGTTGAGGCTACTAGGAGGTTGGTCGACAAGGAATATCTCAGGCCTTGCGATGGAGTTGAGGATGTACTACTGACTGGCGGGGCAAGTTTTTCTGCTATTCTTTTTTTGCTGTTGTCTGAAGGGGGTTTCTTACTAGGTCGATGAGAGGCACGCACAGGCGTGGAATAACTTTACGTTCTACGGACGTGTAAGACCTTGGGATGGGCTCGTTGGTATCCTCAGGAGCGTCGTACGTCTCTTTCTCTTCTTCATACTTAGGTTTACTGTCAACTTGCTTAACTCCTGTACAGGGCAACCCAGCCATCACCCACTTGTTCTTCTACGGGTACCTCGTCGGTGGGGAGACGCTCGTAGGCAACTGGCGCCTTGCGAGTACAGACCCCTTTGTGCCCACCTGGGAGAGCGCATTTGTTCTGAGCAAACGCGAGGAATAGACACGTGCTGTTCCCTATTCATTTCAACCAAGCCCCGCAATCACCGTGCAACAAGCTCCACCTCGGTCACCACTTTCAGGGTACAACATTCAATGTTCAGCCCCCGTATATATGTACCGTTCTGATTACGCAATATCAACCGACGCTCGCAGGCTCGCAGCTACTTCATCTCCGAGTACGCCTTGGTCCCCACTGTTGACCCCAATACTAGGCTACAATAAAAATATCAAGTCAAGGCCCACATACATGGACCCACTGAAAACGGAATATCTTTTCCTTCAACTCCATCCCTTGCGCTAACCAATTTTTTCGTTTTTTAATCTTGGTTCGTTCCTGCATTAGACTTAGACTGTTTCCCGTCCATCTTTCGTTTGTGTCCTACATTTCTTGTTTACACACCCCCACACCCCCACCACACGCGCCATTCAGGAATCAACACGCGTCGCCATGCCTTTCATGATCCATATATATTCTGTACACACGCATACTTCTACTGCCATTTACGTGATTTATTGTCTGTGTTTTTACGTTGTCAACGATACATATTTACCTGTTACGGACAGGTGCTGCAAAATGTATACTACTTACATACTAGAGTTGTTGTGAAAGACTTTCTTTGTTCGTGTCATGTCCGTTACATGTGCATCGAACGAGTCACCAGTGAGTATCGATTCCTCAAAAGATAAGGAACTTGTCGCAGCCTATACGCATGCTTTCTTGCTATCGCCCGCGAGAATCACGTCCACCCTGAGACCGACTCTTATAGTGCCCTTCGCAGGCTCTACCACATGCCAGTTGAGCTCTTTTGTTCCAAATCAGGACATCACCGTCGACATAGAACTTGGCGTTATTCTTGGTGTCTGTGGGAGACTTCTACCCTTCTTCCTGCGTTCAAATAGATCATAATCATTCCAGTCAGCCTTCGAACGCCACACGTAGGTGAAGGACTGATGCACGGTGTGCGCATGTACGTACGTCGTCTTGGTGTGATGCAGCTCATGAGAGATTCTGCGGTCCGTGGTCCGTCCACGCAAAGACGACACTGCTGCTGCTGGATGTGTTTACGGCAGTTGGGTACGAGTGTGATAACTAAGGGCCCGAGTTCTCATCCAAGAGTTCATCGTCATTGGACTTTGGCAGCCTAGGAAGGAAAGGCGGGCCAGATGCTGACGTTAGATTGCGTAAATGCCATCCCGGTAGAAACCCAATCCCTGGGGGAACGTTCCAATACTTCTGAACATATCCTGGGCGCAATTTCGTAATGTCCAAGAAGGAGCAGAATCTGGATCTGTACCGGTGAAGGGAAAAGATGCATGTGCTCTCGCTGTCGTAAAGTTGAATGGGTGGGGGTGTTTGGATCAAGATTCCTTTGCGCACGATTAGAGATGCGGATGACGGCTGACTGTATTGACTTAAGTGCCTTTAGATCTGTAGGTAAGGCGTTACGGGCGAGAGACCTAGAAATGAATAGACTCTCGACCTTTACAAGATCCCGTGCAAGCCCTTGAATATATTGCCTAGTACTCGGTCGGAGCTCAATGTAATGATCTCCGTTGCACGTGCGAAAGTTGCTGCCCATGCTGAATCAGTTGAGGCCATCAACGAGCGTGAAAGTTTTGGGGTGATGACACTGAACTTATTCGGAGATTGAAGGGCGCTAAAAGGTATAAGAATTGTTGGCATGGGGTCAAAAATGACGAGGAGGCTCAGACGCCAGTTATCTAAATGTCCACGTTCCAGAAGGTTGCGTTGAATCCGGGATAGACGATATTGTGTGGGGACGATAAAACCCGATGCGCTTGCCGGGAAGATTCGCACAGAATAGAGGCAAGCGCTGAGCTGGGTTGAATTGCGCCGTTGGGAAGGGTGTGAGAGGATGGGAAAGGGAAGCGAGGAGCGGCGAAGAATCCGCAGCCTTGCGCTTAATCTAGTAAAAGGGTAACATTTCAGGTGCAGCTCGGCGTTGAACGTAGGTTGACGGTACATCCGGGCAACTTGAAAAGTTCGGGTCGAGTTTGTAAAAAGAGCGAGCAGATTGTGTCGAGATTTGGCATGAAAAAAATGTCAGGCGATCATGACAGGTTTGTAACGTCCGTCCGGAATTACAAGTTTGATCATGAAAGATTCGAAGGGTTAACCCGACCTATTTAGTGTGAAATGAATTCGTTGAACCTGACGGCAATGCGAGTGTTGTTATCTACTGAACCTTGAAAATTGAGTCTTGACACTTGTTTCGAAAACGAATTCAGCGCGTTACGTGCTCGTCAGGGCGCATTTTGAACAACAGGTGGGACCCACAGGTGGTCGGAGGTTGCGAACTCCGCCGTACAAAACACCTTCTAGGCTGTTGGCTCCAGAGTCGTTCCAGACTGTCCTAGGTTCCCAACTATCAGAACCGTTCCTAGGCTATATTCATAACGGTTGATCAAAGCTCGTTCTAAAAAAAGAGGTGGTGCATCTTACATAGCTGATGGCCGTTTGCGTGAAGTATTTCTCTTGTATCCTTGCGGTCCTTCGTACGGTGGAAAGCGGTCACCGGACTAGAGTTCATGATGCTTATAATCAACAAAATTCTCTTCCGAATGGACAACCTCAACAACCTGATCCACTATAGAGAGTTAGAATTTGATGGACGCAATTGCAACGAGTAGTACTTAGAAATCTGCGCTCCGAGTTCAACATCAGACTTAAAGCATGGAACAAATCAAATACAAACCCTCAAAGAAATCGATCACCACATCAGTTGAGGGGAGCGAGCATTCTATGCTAAACTTTCATCCTGAGGCAAGAGAAATCTTCATAAACGTCGCAGAAACAAGCATGTCTGGCAGGTTGAACTAAGGTAGGACAGAGGTTGAGGGAGAAGAATGTCGCTGACATAAGCAACGCATGTAAATCATTTACTTACTCTAGTCCAATAAATAAAACAGTCCCTAAACAGTCCTCAGCCTCCTCTCAGCCATAAAATCGTCCAAGGATAATAGCATTAAAAGTTTAAACTAGCCACCCCAGGTGGTCTCCCGAGAACAATGTCGACCAAACGATAGGCACCCATTCCAACCAGCCGGCTGTTTGTAGGTTTTCGGTGCTCCTTCATGATTTCGTTTCGAACGTACGTAGGTAGTGGACTACGTTGGTCGTACCATTTCACGAGTTTTATCAGGCCCTCAACGTTGGTAATTTTGAGAAGAAATACTTGTTCCATAATCAAGGCAGTATCTTCTCCACTTGTTAGACTGCGTTAAACGTTCACGAGGGACATAATCTTACCAGCGATCATTTGCTCGCCTTTGCAGGAGTTCAGTTTATTTGAGTACCATGTGAGGACTTCTGTGGCATATGGTGAGCCCCAGTTGCCGATGACGCGTGAGCCACTGTCAATATCTTTAGAGAGACAACGCATGAACTGGAATAATGTGCGCTTGAGTGTAGGAAGAGTCAATTTGGATCAGGAACTAACGATATTTATTGCTTCCGGATCCAAGGCCAACCACGAGATATTCCAAACGTCCAGCATTCCCCGACGTTCAATCGAGGAGGGCCACGTGTCACAGTTATCTTGTCAAGAAATAACGTGAGTAAATGAAATAGATCAGATGTTATAATTTCCTACCTTTCAAGCCCTCCCTGTAATTGCGGAGAATTTGATTGATGGAGATAAAAAGATTTCTTGGGGAGAAAATACCTAATGCAAGCCTCTAGTTTTGTACGTGTATCCGCCGATTGTGCAGTCGCGAAGAGAAGTGTTAATTCGTTTGCCATAGAAAGGTTAACTTCCTCAGTTGGGCGACTGAGCGCTTTCAGCGTCTCTTGTATTAGTTCTGTCAGACGACTGTCGTTGGGTGTTGATTTGTGAGCTTCATGAAGGTTAGTCTATTTTTTGAACCATGACAATTTTATTCCAAGTGTCACTCACTTTCCGAAAGAGCTAATACCGCCTTGGGAGGATGTGGTAGAGCCAGTAAAGGGTCTCTGTAATGCTTGTTAAATTTCTCTTTTGCCACCTGTTTGGCCTTTTCCTCTAGTTCAGCGTCGTCTATCTCCTCTTCTTCCTCATTTTCCTCTTCTAGACGTTGTAAGACATCTTGAACGAACGTATCAAATTTTGTAATGATCGCTAGAACGGGAACTTTGCACGCGCATGTTCAACAGCCGTAAGAAAAGATGAAAATTCAATACCTTGCCAAATGACGGAGAAAAAGTCCAGCTCAGCTCGTTGGATCGGCCTGGAGTTCATTTCTATACAGTACCTATTAAGGAAAAATGGCTGAACTCAGTGATTTGTTCAAAGAAAGATAGCGGTTATTTACAAACCAGACCATATGAAGCCTCTGGTACACATCTTCCTCCTTATTTCTTTTTTCAATAAAATTCTTAACGACCGCAACTTCCTCCACCTTGCCTGCTTCAAATCCCTCGGAGTCGTGGGCGACAAGTTTATCGTTGTTTTGGAACACTATTTCCTTCTCGATATCGTGATGGCCTCGCTGTTTTATTAAACAGAAAACAATCAGTGGCGGAAGTCAACGGATGTATGGCGTTTTTTTACACATGTACTAGGTGTATCCGCCTTAGAAACCTGTTGTGAACTTATGTGTGGAACAAACATTTAATTGCCTCACCACATCCTCCCCACAAACCTACACTTTTGTCAAATACTCTCCAACGGTTGTAGAAGTTGAATCATACCTTACTTAGAATGGTTGTTTTGCCGGAACCAGTTTTGCCGATGATCAAGAGCCTAAATCTCTTGCCATTGCTGGGGGAAAAAAATTCATTTACCTCTCAAGCCTCATCACCGAAGACGACGTACTCACTTGAACTTAAGCGATTCTTTATGGCTCTCGACCTCGGCTGTAGGCTGCGAGGAGCAACAACCCATGCGCGTCGTGTACAAAACCTCTAATTCTGTGATTGATATGCAGGACCGCAAAGCGAGCCTTGTCGCAATGAGGCGCAAGGCCTCAGGAGACCGTAAAGGGTGAAGGTAAAAAAGAGAGGCGCTCGCACATTTTGAAATGACACGTCCGAGTTGAACGACAAGCAGACAACAAGGTACATTGAGTCCGAAATCATGTGATGTAATAATTGCTACTGGATGTTGACTGGATGCCCCAAGGATGCCCTTGAAATGCCCCTGGAATGCCCTCGGTAAGCAATCCAAAAATTTCAGAGGGAGCCAGCTAGTAGGCTGCTCTTCACGAGGGTCTGCTTGATAGGTGCAGCGGCCGTATTCAAGCCAGACCCAAAGCCGGAATCCTCATGATCATGGCTTTGACATTGCTTTGACAGTGTGCGTGCCTTGAGCACTGCAGTAATATCTTGATTTCTGGCGCTTAACACGACGACCATCTCGCCAATCAATGCTCTCCTGTCCTCGTAAAGGATTTCGGAGCCCTTCGCCAGTTGGCAGCACCGACTCCGACGATGATCAGCTCCGCTCTTATTTCGACCGCGTAACCAAAGGATGTGATGTGTTCAGAATTCTCTTGGTTGGTAAAGCGGGGTCAGGAAAGTCCACTCTTGTTTCGGAGGTATTCGATTTCGAGTTGGATCGAGCAAATGTGCAGGACTTTACGGTACGTCGTCGCCTCCTCTGTATGCAATAGCACCTTTGAAAAGGATGCAGGTTGGCGATCATGACATTAACCATGAGATAACGTCTCCCAATAACAAATCTCTTTCCCTTCACGATAGCAAAGGGATAGAGAGTGGATCTGCCGAGAATCTCAAGATAATAACAGACTTCATCGAGAATCGCAAAGGCCGACCGTTCTCCGAACAACTTCACGCTATCTGGTCGGCTTTCCACCTTCCAACTTATCTCTGTCGTGCTGATAATATCTTCAGGTATTGCATCGAAATTCCGATCGCTGGACAACGACCATTCGAGGGCGGCGACGTTGCTCTGTTTCGTTCCTTGCTGGAGACAAGAAACAAAGGTGAGAAACTGGCATCAACGTCAACCTTATATCTACACTCATCGCTCTTTAGTCCCCGTGATTGTCGTCTTTACCAAACTCGACAGGTTGCAATTTAGGGAACAGAAACGCCTCAAGAAGCTGTACGTAGATCAAGGGATGGACCCCAAATCGGCGCAGGCCAAGGCAAAGCTTGATAGTGTCGCTGCTGCCAAAAAGGAATATGAGACTTCTTGCGTAGCGATCCTACAATCAAGTTTTGTGCCTGCGGCATGGACGCGCTTCTGCCCTGTATCAAACAAGCGTAATGTGGGAGCTTCGTAATCTTCGTCATATGCTCATGTTTTTCCCCTTCGTTAGAGCATGACTCCATAACAAAGTTGATCGAACTCACCAAGTCCACTCTCGAGCAATCAGAGTCTTTGAACATTCTTTGGGCGTCAGCGCAAATGGTAGCGCCATCTATCGGCTTGCCGTGATACCCCTTCTCATCCAATGCACCAGGTCGATGTTGATCTCAAAGTCGAAATGTCGTTGGAGTAAGTCGTCTCTTTTGAACATTGCTTACGACTATCTAATCACAAATTCACAGGGCTGGGAAAAACAGTCGGCAACATCTCCCGTCTGCCTTGAATAGAGCTCATAATTGGATTTTTTTCAGTGTATTGGCCTGGCCTCGGCGCAGCGCTTATTCCTTTGAAGGGTGTTCGTAGGATTACCATCCTGACAATTCTTGGCAGAATCCATTCTGACATCGTACGACTCTGGAATTTCAAGGTATGGAGTATGATTATGATGTTCCTTCCTCTTTTCGACCGACCTATGAGTCCACAGGATCCTGAAAAGGTGGGCGCACTTCTAAACCTGCTTGCCACAATGTTGAAGTTTATTGTTTTCATCAATTCCGGACCTAGATTTTGCTCGGAGCTAACATGAGAACGATGATTCGAAAGCTATTCATTGAGCCCATCGTTGCGCCGACATTGGAAGGCACGCCAGGTCCCGATGCTGAGGGCACCAGGATAATTGAGAACATCGCGCAGGCTGTGATGAACCCCGGAGCGATCGCACCTGCCATTGCGGACGCTGCCAAGGTACTTGATGAAATGGCAGTTGCAACTCCAGCCACGGCTAGGGTGCTCATGGCTTACGTTGCTGGTAATATCTCCTAGGCTCCATCAATTGCCGAGGTTGACTTCCTATCTAATTCAGATTTGACTTTGGGGATGGAAGGGCTTTACTGGCTAGTTCGTCCTCGTGAGAACAAAGCCATTTTCCGTCAAGATATAGTCCATGCTTTTACGACCTACCGCGCGTCAAACCAGCGAGGACAGGTCCACATGTTGATTCGAGACTACATTGGAGATGAGAATGTTCGTAGGCTAGGAACTTGATCACCCAAGGTGCCTCTGTCTGATGAGAAATTTCATCTAGATAATGCGCTCGTTCAGCAGAGACAAAGCTCTCAAGAAGGTTGGCGAAATTATCACCAGGTCACGATTTGTAAGTGACACTTTGTGGATGACTGATGTCGGTGTATCTCAAAGAATTACCATACGTTTAGGACCCTCAAGAAGTCTTCAATGACCTGCAGTGACCGATGACTTCTGCTAAGGCCAAAGCGCTCAATCATTAGCGTTACATATGTTTTAACCTCTGAACACTATTTTTCGGGAGTCGATGAAGGCGCTACCCAGCGTACTTGTTTCTTTTTCACGTTTTTTTCTCCTTCCTTTTCTTTTTCTGTATGATACATGTCATCTCCATTCCATATTTTCGGATCGTGTGTTTATATAAAGTACAGCAATCTAATAGTAATACTGACTGGGGTGTTGCACGTGTTCTCAGGATCCAAGTTGATTCAATGATTATGAGAGTCATTCGCTGTTCCGCACCACATCATGCCGGGAACACTGCGGGTTTTTCTTTTCCACATCCTCTCGTATGTTTGATTGAAAACTTCAATGGACGAACAAGATCTTGCCACCTTGAATCTGGTCGAGTTTTGCGGCGAGTTGCTGGCTGGGCCTTACCAAGATCTTCCATTCGAAGGAGTGGGAGTCGACGAGTTACTAGAAGGCCGGTCAAATGTGCCCAAGAGGGCCCCGTATGACCGACACTTCCATTGTTCGTCAATCTCACTTGTCTTTGCGGGCTTGCATTGTTAACCACGGATCTGAAGCAAACTACATGACCGGTTGGACCATGAAGGAGTTGAGATTGAAGCACAGAACACACTTAGGATGCAAACAGTTGGATTTCAATAGGTTTCTTATGTTGCCGACTGATGTCCTGTACGGGGTAAGGCTGTTCGTTCCGTGTTGGGATTCTTCCTTACCTTTCGTCCAGATATTTGAGTGGCTACACCCTGTGGATCTGTATCACCTGATGCAATCTACCAGCACATTCAGAGGCGTAATTTTGAATCGAACGTACAGAGGGGTGTGGAAAAGTTCTTACCGTCGGTACGACGATTTGCCAACTTGCCCCGAAGATGTATCAGAGCCACAATGGACATCTTTATTATTCGGTCCAGACACTTGCGATGTGAGTAGCCTCCAAATTCTGAGTGGGATCCGGCTCATATGACTACTGTGTCAACAGATCTGCGGGAATCACGGTGCCCTCGCGGACTTTGCCTTTCGGAAACGGCTATGTTGTGCATGTACAGTTAGTAGTGCGTGGTCTGTGGTTATTTGTGCTTGACCTCTCTTTCGATTAGGGCATTCATGTGGTGCATCGACGCGACATATTCCACATCGTACCAGACGATCCTAACCATACGCTTTTCATTGTTTGGTCACTGGTTCCAAAATCATTCCGTCGAGGTAAGTGAGCCAGTTCTCGTGATATGAGAAGGCTCACTCTAAATAGGAAGCACAACCTATTTTACTGACAACTCGGTTGGCCACATGGAGGGACACCATGCTCGATATTTGAAAAAGGATGTCGAGGCAGCAGTTGACGAGGTCGAGGATTTCCTTGCTCTCATCGAGGCAGAGGTACCCGGCGCGGCCGAAAATTATCAAACCTTCTTATTGGACACTGCGGCAAAATGTGATAAGAATAACATTGTGCGTACTTTTGTAAACTTTCCAACTATTTCTCAAATTGGAGTAGAGTGCGCAAAGAGCCAACGAATGGGCGCAAGGCGTTTATACTAATATCTTCTACGAACATCAGCGCTTACAACAGGAATTGCTAGAGGGGTAAGCGCCTATGCTCGTTGTAGTAAATTCGATATGCTCTGATACCCAAGCGCAGATGCCTGACCCGACTTGTGAACATTGGGCATGATTTACGTGATACAATTGCTGCTGAGCGGCTTGTCTTTTGTGCGTTATTTAGAGCTAGAGGTATCATACGAGTCACACGCAAGGGTAAACACTCTACCATGTCATGCCTTCACGTTTCTAATGATCTATTCTTCTAGTCTACCGGAAAATCAAGCCCGATATTGAATTGATGGTGCGCACAAAGAAAATGAAGAGGTTGTCTTGGGAACGTCAAAATATTGTCAAGTCATATTATACGGAGTATCGCAAGACGCTGAAGCCAGAACAGTGGGCATATGTCCCACCTCTTCACCAAATTTTTAGAGATAGTCTGTTCAGTGATTTCCTCTCTTCCAAAGCTGATCCTATGGCTGAGCTTTCGAGGGAAAACGCGTTAGCTCGTTTTCCTCGGCTTGTTTCAGAATTCATGGACTCACAAGTGTCACGTCTGGTTTTACTGCTGCCCGAAGAGACTGAAGGCGCCATCGCCCCCATGGACTCGTGCGCTCGCGTAAATCTGGCAACGTCCGTTTTCTTTTGCAAGGTATGCCTCGACAGCCAGATCTGTGGTGTGGCACTCTGCGGCTGGACAAACATTTGTCCGCACATGAGCAATAGTCGTCCAAGTTATGATTTTTCAAAACTTTACCATATGAATCTACGGTTTGACCCGGTTGGCCACTCTGCTGCATGCTCTCTCATACGCTGTTTGGGGCTTGATCCCGCGACAACGACACCAGAACATCTTGACCTGATTGATGCCCGCTTTTTTTGTGAAACATGCCCCATATCGTCTGTGCGAGGCGTCCGAGGTCGGAAAGCGTTTAAGTGGATGGAATGTGTAAGTCTCTTTTGAGTCGGTCGTCTCAGCCATTGACAACTCTATAGATTGCGCATGCGACGATAGAATCAGTATACTCTTGGCAGCTTCTTACACCAGAAGTGACACAGTTTGTCAAAGAGCATGAGCCCCTCTTTCCCCCTGCCGAAGCAACTGCCTGGGGCTGCAACCACTGCTCGGAATATTTTGAAGAGAGTGTCTCTCTTCCATGTGCGAAGTCGCATGTCAAAGAAATGTTAGTTCTTCTCTGACCTTTCGCCCTTCGATCTCAACCAACATTACGTCGCTGTAGTCACAACATTCAGTGGCCAGTCGTTGGCAAGGATGTCATCGCATACAAGCACCAGTTCAACCTCCAGCAGCGGGGATATGCTTCTCGGAAGCCATTTCACTACGCACTGGAACCGCCTTGCCAGTTCATGTGCAAAATGTGTCCGAAGCGACCAGTTTACCAATTGTGGTTGATGCAGGATTTGATACCACATCTATGGAGGAAGTGAGTACCAGCATCCCGTAACTTTGAGAGTCGCTGGTTGATGTATCCCTTAGGCATCATGTAGCTGGGCCCCGTCAACACGACCATTGGGAAAAGGTTGAGATTACCGTGACGCGTTGGATGAATTGACGCTCTCAATTACATTCGCAATCAATTAGGATCGTTCTCGGTTTCGGATCTAGCTCTGGACCCCTTTTCTCAGCTAGATACGACTCTGGCAGCTGCTTGCTGCTTTGAACTTCATCTGTTCCGTTTACACTGTCCAGTTATGCAGCTAGAGGAATAATACTCATTATCTACAACGGTACGATCCTGTTAACAAGGAGGGAACGTCTAGTTGCCTAGACTCAAAATCCCATCCTATGTGGTCCGTAAGCACCCGCCGGGATACCCGCATCCACCATGAAGGGCAGAGACCACCGAAACCACAAGAGCACCCGGACGTACCCAACGATCCGCTTCCACAATGGGGGCAGGGACTTCGCACTCGTTGGCGTTGAAAGTGCTGCTGCTTTTCGAGGGCTTGCCAAGCTCGATCCAGAAAAACTCAACATATTGAAAATGGTCGTCCCAACAGAGACAGCAAAGCCTTGAAGGAGGAAGAATCCGAATGCTCCTAAACCCAGTTTGCCGAGCATCACGTATTCGCCCCGATGTGGACGAGAATCGAAATAAAAAATACCGTGTTGAGGAAGACAAGGGCGGTGTACAGCTTGCCTATTGGAAAGTGGAGGATTTTTGTGGTCACAAAGATGGTGGTGCATGATTTTAGTAACTGGGAGGTATTGTTAGTGTGAGGAAGGAAAGTAATGGGGTTGATGAAACTTACTCCACGCAATAACTGGTCCAAGTCCGCCTGGAAATGAGTGTTTTGGTCAGATCGAGCGCATCCGGGTTCGAATGTACGTACCCCCAGAACCTTTGCACGCTGTAAGCGTCAAACGGACTCCCAAACAGCTCCAGCCACTCTTACGGGCCAGAAATCCCAACACCGACACGAAAAGCAGCCAAAACACAATGTACCATGCTATTCTGTGCAACGGCGTTGAGGGCGAACGCAAAAACGCCCGCAGTATGATAAAACCAACCCATGCCCCTCGCGGATAAGGTGTTACCCGACAACGCTGGGTTAGAGTTGATCATCACAGATGTGAAAGTGCCTATCAACGTGCCGGCGAGGGCATGGGCGATCTTTGGCGAGATGAATGCAGAGCGCGGTTTGGTTGACGGTTTCGGAAGGGTCCGCGGTTCAAATGACCATCCTATTCCACGTGGAGTGGTTAGAGGCTAAGGGCACGACGGAAACGCTTCGTCAATGGCATGTCCGACTCTGCACCCTTCATTCCTGGGGGTTGATCCTTCGGGTAGGTGTCCCTCTGGACGTCGGTGATGAGGATGTAATCCGCGGCTAATGAGCTGGATCAAGATGGCAGGTCCAAGGCCTTGGTCAACGGTCACATCGCCCGTTGTTGTGTAGCACACAAGGTAGCAGGAAATGCCGGCCATAGGGAGGAAAATCGACCAGTGGGTCCATATTGAAGTTTTGCTTGAAAACAATGTGACAGATAGCACAACTAGACACTGAGTAAGAGCGTGAACACCCCAGGGGAAAGGGTGCCGTTCTGGCATGGCGGAGGAAGAGAGGGAACACAACTGACCTGATTTACAGTTCGGTTCTCAAACACAGAAGGCTCCTTGACCTTGATGGGGGTTACACGTTATATAACTTGTAAGAACTTTGCCTTGGACGCCGGTGGTATCAAGGGGTTTTGAGGAGACCATTTTACGATCAAAGTGTCGAAGACAAAGGGGCAAAATAATAACATACATTCTCGTGCCCCACCGCACCAAGCACCCTTCCTACTTACCTGCCTAAAGAGCGCGCTCCGCATCGTTGACCATCCATTGCGCGGGTTCCAAAGGTTTGGTCGAGGCGAAGGCCTGACATGAACGATGCGCCTTCTTTGATGGCTTCGTAGTGGACTTTTGGCTTGGGACACCCGGAATTTTAGTTGATAAAGTGCGGGGAGAGAAATTGCAGGCCTTGGGCGAGTTGTGTTTGGGTGTTCGTTGGGATTAGTCACTGACATTACAGTGACTACGTTGTCTCCGTAAGTGTGGGTGAGGACACATGACTTTTGTTTGGGAGGAATTCCAAAGCCACACGGTAAACAACGAGCTTCGTCTTCCTTCTCAACTTCCGTCTCGTCTACGATGTCAAACCAACCCAAAGATTCTTCAGTGAAACCGCTGTCTAGTCTCAAGAAAGTGTTCGCAAGATTGCGCTCGCCGAAACCTCGATCCGCGAACGATAGTACTAGTGCAGCCCTCTCCAGTTCTGCCCCGCCCGTCACGAAGACTCCATCCTCAACCATCCGCGCGGGGGATGCGGGAATGGCTGTCGCTGGTGAGATGACTGACAACCCCTTTGCACATCAAGTCAATATTGATCCTCATCTAATTGAACATTGTAGGTGACCAAGCTGGACACCCTTCATCAAGGGGGTCTTAGGATTTGAAAGTCTGACCAGGGGTTGGATAGGTAGGTCGGCCGCAGGCCAAGAAAAAAAAAATGGAACCCCTTATAAAATTATCTTGAAATGGTCCCGGAAGGCCATCCTCTGCAGGCTTGGAGTCCTAATAGGTCCTAATAGGCTCCTAAACATGTAGATCAGTCTGAATTCAACGATATTTAAGGATGATATCATATTTTTCTAATCTTATCTAATCTTAAATAAAATTTCTCAACCAAGTCTTAACATCACAAAACCTGTTCTGAAGGTGAAGTGATGCTGGCATGACTGAAGAAGTATATTCACTAAAGATCACTTTACAAGTTACTGACAAAATGTTCAGAAACCCGTTATTGACCCCAATGGATATGCCATATGCCCCGATTGAAAAACTTGGATACATTGTGGAACTGCAGGACTTTCCAACCTTGAAAAGAACCATCGCGGAACGAAAATCTGTCTGAACTGTGAAACACAATGGGTGAGACTATGTTCCATACAAAAAAAGGTTTATATCACTCACCTACATTTTATTATCACCTAGGTTGCGTTTTGTTGGACATTGTTCCACGAAATTGGGTTTGTGAGGCCTGCGAGGCATCTGGGACAAGTAGAGGGATGAAGCGATCATGACAATGATGTCACATTACCATATATGGGTATGTGCCTGATTCCGTAGGTAGGTAGGTCAAGCTCCAAGGGCTTAAAAAAAAAATGACCCCGGGTATTTTTTTTAAATCCTAAGACCCCCTTGCCCTTCATGTGAGACTATCTGCCCCTTGCAACAGCCTTTCCCTGTCTTGACTGGTTTGTTCTACTTGAAATTCTGCTTTTCCAAGTTACTGATGGCTCTGACATAGATCATCTGAAATCTGACTCATGCACCTCGACTGCACCTCCATCCAACCATCCCGTTGCGGATCCAGGGTTAAAGTTAGTCAGTAAATTCTACAATAAATTCTTATGGTTTATATCAGATGCAAGCTCATCATGCAGATAATTCAACTAACAGTGAAGTTGGTGTTGTGAATAGTTTTGAGAGGGTTCAGAATGTAAATGCTGGCAACAACCAAGGTGTGTTTCATCTGGACAATCTCATGTTTAAAACTTTCACCTACATTTCAACAGGTGTTATCATTCAACAGGTCATTAATCAAGGTGTGTAATAAACACAACATGTTATTGACCTCAATCATATTTTATTCAATAGTTGTGGATTTGGGTATTCAAATCACTCTTCAGACAATTGAGGACAAACAACTTGGTAGATATATGTGTCAGTTCTAGCTGTGTCATTTTAACTAACCAATTTGATTACTTTAGTTAAAGATATTTGTGCATGGCTTTCCCCACCTGACAGTTCTAGAAATTACCATGCAGCATGTACAATTTTAAAGACTCAACCAGACTCTTGCTCATGGTTTCTTAATGGGGGAAGCTTTTCTAAGTGGCTGGAAGAGGCTGGCTTTCTCTGGATTAAAGGGAAATGTAAGTTATTTGTTGATGAATACAGTTTAGGCTGTGAATTTACCAATTGCCAAGCTGGATGTGGTAAAACCATTTTAAGGTAAATACTTCACCTGCATTATTGTCTCAAACAATGAAGCTAATTAAAACTTTTCATTAGCTCTTCCATCATCAATTATCTCTCCAAAACACAATCATCTATTGCAACTGCTTATTTCTTTTTTGATGGCAGAGATTCTCAAAAGGAACTACAGCTGCATGATAAACTGATTTGATCACTTATTTGGCAATTCTCACTAAAATGTGGGAATGGTGTACCAAAAGTTTTGGCAGACTTGTATTTGCACTGTGGCAATGGCTATCAACAACCATCTCTTGATGATCTTCATGATGTCCTCCAAAAGATTCTTGGTGGCTTTAACTCTGCATATATTATTCTGGATGCTCTTGATGAATGCTGTGAAAGGTGTAAGGTGGTTGATTGGGTTCAGACTGTTATCTTGCATAAAAATGGAACTCTCAGGTTGCACTTGATTACTACTAGCAGGCCAGAAAAAGAGATTACTGATGGATTTAATTCTTACTACTGTGTTGATCTGGTTAAAGCATCTGGAAACCATAATATTGTGGCCTATCTTGACAACCAGTTTCAGAATGACTCTGGCTGGCAGAAGTGGGATCCAAAGATTCTGGATGAAATAAAGTCAACATTGATAAAGCAAGCAGATGGAATGTATGTTTTTTATGCATTACCTGAATGACAGGATATTTGCTAACTTCAAATGCAGGTTTCGATGGGTTGCATTGCAGCTAATGGAGCTTAAGAAATGCCAAACTCAGAAGGCAATCAGAGAACAGCTAAAGGATCTACCTGAAGGTTTGGATGAGACATATGATCGGATCTTGCTGGGCACTGATAAAAAAGACTGTGGCTACACCAAAACATTTTTGCTATGGTTGTGTTTTGCTGTTCGTCCAATGACATTGAAAGAACTTGCTGCAACTGTAACTGTTGATCTTGCAGCTGAAAATGGACCACAATTTGAATCTGAAAACGAACTTCAAGATATCTCAGATATTTTGAAGATGTGCTCCAGTTTGTTATTGAATCAGATTGTATGTTTTGATCTTTTACCAGATTGAAGTAAACACTAAAAATAATACAGATGAAATTAAGCTTGAACACTTCTCCATCAAGCAATATCTCTTGTCTAAGTATGTTAAAGAACATCATGACAAGAAAATAAAAGGTTTCAGTTTGAACAAAGAGGTTTCTCATACTATGATATTTCAGACTTGTCTTGCATACCTTCTGCAATTTGAAACACCAAAGCCAGTGAATCATGCAGATTATTATCTTATGGAGTATGCAGCAAAAAACTGGATATTCCATGTACAATCTATTAATGATGATAAATCTCAAGAATGTTCTCTATCAGAATTAATAATAAAGCTTCTGACACCTGACAATCCTGCTTTTGTTCATTGGATTGAGATTTATGATCCACAGAATGCTTCTAAACACTTGCCACCACTGTATTATACATGCAAAGCTGGTCTGATCAAAGTTACACTTAGTCTGCTGAAAAGTGAAGTAGATGTGAAT
This sequence comes from Laccaria amethystina LaAM-08-1, assembly GCA_000827195.1. NCBI lineage: Eukaryota > Fungi > Basidiomycota > Agaricomycetes > Agaricales > Hydnangiaceae > Laccaria > Laccaria amethystina. The sequence goes on along the minus strand of KN838619.1, from coordinate 28,178 downwards.
ACATGGATCAAGGGGAACAATGAGGATGTGATGCAGGTCACATCATCTGAAGGTCATGAGGCAATTGCAAAGCTTTTGATAGAGAATGGGGCAGATGTGAATGCCCAAGGAGGAGAGTATGGAAATGCACTTCAGGCAGCAT